>SJYT01084057.1:30286-121154 GCA_006410635.1 Cephalophus harveyi | reverse complement strand
CCAAGGGACTCTCAAGAGTCTTCTCCAACACCACAGTTCAAAAGCATCAATTCTTCGGCGCTCAGCCTTCTTCACAGTCCAACTCTCACATCCATACATGACCACAGGAAAAACCATAGCCTTGACTAGAAGGACCTTAGTCGGCAAAGTAATGTCTCTGCTTTTGAAAATGCTATTTAGGTTGGACATAACTTTTCTTCCAAGGAGTAAGCGTCTTTTAATTTCATGGCTGCAATCACCATCTGCAGTGATTTTGGAGCCCCCGAAAATAAAGTCTGACATTGTTTCCACTGTTTCCCCATCTATTTCCCATGAAGTGATGGGACCAGATGCCATGATCTTCGTTTTCTGAATGTTGAGCTTCAAGACAACTTTTTCGCTCTCCTCTTTCACTTTCATCAAAAGGCTTTTTAGCTCCTCTTCACTTTCTGCCATAAGGGTGGTGTCATCTGCATATCTGAGGTTATTGATATTTCTTTAACACATTGTAAATCAATTATACTTCAATACAATAGTTTTTTTAAACGCAAAACTAATACTTATTTAAAAGATTGTTATTTAAAACAGAAACACTGATAAAATGTTTTATCTCTTTGTAAAAACTGTATCAAGTAGTTTGAATAGTGTCCCCCTTCAGGGAATCTTTTCTATGCTTTAGCAAATGTCACACCCTTTCTAACTTTAGATCAGCTTTCAATATTTTATCCTTTGCACTTTCAGTCAAATATCCTTGAGAGTTCCTTTAATGTGAAATTTTTACAGTGTACTTCTTCTGGGACACCACCTTTTGGCCACACCCTTTATTTATACTTTTAAATTTGCCTTTTATTTGTGGACACTTTCTTTCTTTCTTTTTTTTGGCTGCACCACGTGGAATGTGGGATTTTAGTTCCCCATCCAGGGATAGAATCCATGCCCCCTGCCACGGAAGCTCCAAGTCTTAACCACTAGACCGCCAGAGAAGTCCAGCGTACACTTTTTTGAATAGCAGCAATGTCAACATTCTGAATATGTTAGGTATACTTCAGATATATTAGATACTACATTAGATAATATCAGAATAATCCTAATACAGTAGCATCTGTTACTATTTTTGCTGTAAATTCCATTCCAAAACTCTCTGATGGTTTCTAGACCAGACACAGTAGGACTTCCCTGGTGGTCAGTGGTTAAGACTGAGCTTCCAACGCAGAGGGCGTGGGTTTGATCCCTGGTCAGGGAACTAGGATCCCAAATGCTGCGGTCCAAAATGTAAAAGCAGTGGCTTCATGGAGCCCAGCGTTGAAGAGGACTGTGAGGCTACTGTCTGGGTTTGACAGAAAAGAGTGCTTCAGTTGAAGGGCAAGGTCTGCAGGGAGAAGAGTATCCACGCTCTGCACAGGCCATTCCTGGGCGAGAGCCGGCTCTTAGTTGCCAGCACATCCAAAGATATGTGATCTCTCAGGGGTGGACTTGTGCCAACCAACCAAATTTATAAGACATTGATTTATTGACTTTCACTAGAAATATAAGTGTGCCCCAGTTATGAAGTGGGACTCTGTGTGGCATAAAGAAGAAACTCAGTCTTTGGAGTCCGCTTGACCTAACTTTGTACCACGGCTGCACCTCTCACCAGCTGCACAGCTCCTCAGACCTCTCAGCTGATGAGGACATTGACGCTATGTTTGAGACTGGAAGGAAAAAAAATGTCCTGATTAATGACCGATGTTTGAAGCAGTCAAGGGGAGCAGCAGGGGTGGCTATCTTGCTGCATATTGCGGTATGTTCTAGCTTTCACAAAGCGATGCCTTCTCTTCCAATGGGAAGTCTATTTTCTAGAATTTAAAAACTGCTTTTGAGTATGGATATAAAAGATGTTTGCTGCAGGATTTTTATGGCTGGTATCATCAAGCTATCTTCATGATACCCACACAAATGACACATGAATAAGAAATGATCACTTGTGGTTCTGGACACTCACTCTCCTGCTGGAGAAAAAATAGTCAAATTTTGTATCCTGCTCATCCTCCATTTCTTATACACCTTACACACCACCTGTGCTAAGAGGAATATTATACAAGCCACAAAGGAGAGCTACACAGACTATTTAACATTTCCTAGTAGTCATGTGAAAAAAGTAAAACGTTTCTACATGTTTTCACAAAAATTTTATCATACAATTTTATTACTCATTATCCTTTGTCCTACATACTCTCCCTCTCAGAGAATAATCTTCTGATCCGGCATTTGGCCTCAGGACTGTTATCGCAGAGGAGGAGACTGGCAGCCTGGCCCCCGCGTGTCTCTGACCTCGCTGGTGGGCAGCCGCTCCTGGGTGGCTGACAGCGGCTGCCCAGCCTAGCACTCGTGGCTCTGTGTAGGACACTGGGGACCCCACAAGCTCTGCTCGGCAGACTCTCAGCCACGCTAAATTATTTTTCTATCTTGGATTCACTCAAAATTTCCCCTGTAATCATGTATTTTTAAAAACTTGGACAAAAGGACAGGCTTCTTTCTTAACTTCTTCAAGCTGCATTTATGGAAGTGAATCTATGGTTCTCAGATTCAGCAGGTCTGGGATGGGGCTCAAAGTTCCCAAGGGATGGCAATGCTGCTGGTCCAGGGACCACACTTTGAGGACGACTCATACATACTGAGTTGACCAAAAAGTTCATTTGGATCCTGAACAGATCCTTTGGCCAACCAACGTCATTCATTTAATTGGAGGAAGGAGATGAGGATGCTTTGGTATTTGAAAGTAAAAGAATTTTGTAAAGTGGAAAGCTTCAGGTTACATCTTGCCTCCAAAAGAAGCTAATTCCAATTCTTAGTTATTCTTCTCCAGTGAAGCGAAGTGAAAGACGCTCAGTCGTGTCCGACTCTTTGCGACCCCGTGGACTATACGGTCCGTGGAATTCTCCAGGCCAGAATACTGGAGTGGGTAGCCTTTCCCTTCTCCAGGGGATCTTCCCAACCCAGGGATGGAACCCAGGTTTCCTTCATTGCAGGTGGCTTCTTTACCAGTTGAGCCACAAGGGAAGCCCATTCTTCCCCAGAACCATGCCCCAGACTCCGCCTCTTTGGAAACTTCTCCCCAACTCCTCCTAGAGCACCCAGGCTCTTCCTCTGTGCTTGCACAGACCTCCATCACAGCCCTCTCCTGTCCCACGGTGCATCAGGCACACATGCTGATGCCTTTCGGGTGGCAGCACCCTGTCCCCAACACCAGAACCTCTCACACAGTCCCTCGACCAAGGAGTGCTGAATGACCGAGTGAATGAAAGACGTGTTTGGAAGAGAGAAGAAGGGGACTATTTACATGTTATTTAAACCTTCTCCTAAGTGTAAGAAATAACGTGACACAGGAAATTCTATTTTTAATTAAATTAAAATTGTTTACTGCAGTTGATTTAAAATGTCATGCCAGTTTCGGGTGTACCGCAAAGTTATTCATACATGTGAATATGTGCATACATTTTTTTCAGATTTTTTCCCTTATACGTTATTACAAGACATTGACTATAGTTCCCTGTCCTATATAGTAGGTCCCTGCTGCACAGGAAATTCTTAAAAAAACAAACACACCTGGACCGCCTGAGAACTCTCTGTAACTTTAAAATTACTGACATGGTGTCAGTCACCCACAATTCCAAATACCCATCATGGTTCACAGACATGATTTCCATTTGACGTAGTGCGGTGACTTGGGGATGATGGGCGTAAGCTATGCTGTTATGAGGAGAATGGATTCAGCACCCTTAAAACACTGGGGCTCAGGGGCCCTTCTTTTTTTTTTTAACTTTCTATTTTGGAAAATGTCAAATATATGCAAAAGTAAAGATGACAACATAATGAACCTTCATGAACCAACTGTGCAGATTCAATAATTTTCAACTCATAGCCAATTTGGCTTAATCTATAATTTCACTCACTTAGCCAATCCACGTAATTCTTTTGAAGTGACTCCCAGAGTCACGTGATTTCAACTATACAAAATATAGATGTGTATCTCAAATATATGATGACTCTTTTAAGATTACCACACTTTCACTATCACACTTACATAACAAACTCTTAATATTGTTGAATATTCAACCCATGTTTTTGTTTTCCCATTGCCTCATAAACTTTTAGTTTAATTGTTCAAATCAGAATACAAATAGGTTCATAAATTATAATTGTTTCACATGCTCTTAAGTCCCTCTTTTTAATCACCAGGTTCCCATTCTATCACCCTTTAAAAAAAAATCTTTAATTATTGAAGAAACTGGGTCAGCTGTTTCATAATGTTTCCCACAGTCTGGAGTTTGCGGATTATATTCCTGTGGTATCATTTGCCCTATCTCCTCTCTGCCCTTATAGGCAATAATTTCTTTTGAAAATGTTAAATTTTATCCTTCCATTAAAAAAATAATTATAAACAGTAGCATAACATACCACAGGCACGTTTCTGCACAGTAGTTCAGAGGTGGTTCAGTGTCCTTTTTTACAGTTGCCTAGAACTCCACCACATGGATGCTACACAGCTTATTCACCCAGCCCCCTACTGATAGATATTTGAGGTGTTTGGAGTTTGATGTTATTGCAAAGAGTGCTGAAATTAATAGCCAATATATCTCTCTGCATTTTTGCCAGGATATCTTTGGAACTCGTTCCTAGAAGGGACACAGCTGAGACAAGAGATGACTGCATCTGTAGTTTTGCTAGAAATTGAAGGCACTCTGCTTTTAAATACAGTGTGTTTCTAGAAGTTGTGCCATAAAATGAATCCTGGAACAGATTCTAGTTTAGCTATCTGTTGCTAAATAACAAATAACGCCCCAAAGCAGCGGCTAAAACAGCCCCATTCATTCTCTCCCAATTGTGCGATTTGAGCGGGGTCCCTTTGTCTGCTGCATTCGGCTGGCTGGCACAGCTTGGCTGGGCTGGAGAATCCAAGACGGCTTGATTCACGTTCCACACCTCAGCTGCAGAGGCTGCGATGGCTGGACGCTGGCTGGGCTTCTCTCTCTCCCTGTGGTTTCACATCATTTAGAATTACAAGCTTCTTAAACCTGGTGCCTAGGTCCCAAAGCATTAAAGCTGAAAGTTGCAAGGGCTTTTAAGCCCCAGGCCCAAAGTCCTCTACTCAGTCTTCTACTGAGCGTGTCTCAAGGCCACCAGATTTAAGGGGATGGGGAACAAACTCTGTCTGCTGTTGGGAGAGGCAACATATGCACAGAGACGAAAAAAAATGTTTTCTTAATGAACTGACCTGGCTGTGTTGGAGCTTAGCTGTAGCAGGCAGGAACTCCTTGTGTCCGCAGGACTTTTCACGGTGGCACACAGACTCTCCAGTTGCGGCTCGTGGGCTTCGCTGCTCTGCAGCATGTGGGATCTTAGTTCCCTGACCAGGGATAGAACCTGCTTCCTTTGCATTGCAAAGCAGTTTCTTAACTACTGGACTACGAGGGAAGTCCCAGCCATCTTTGCAGACAATTTACCACAGGTCGTAACAGGATTATATGCTTTATACAGACCACAGACACATGCCCTGTTCTGACCTACTTCAGCATCAGCTGACTCTGTGGAAAGGGTCCATTTAGGGTGGTGAAAAGTGAAATACCGTTTTATACTGCAGTTCAGTGTGTATACTGGTAAAATCCCAGCGGGCCCCAAGTGGAGATAACATCTGTCAGGCAAAAGGGAGAAAGCCCTCCTTGGAGGCAGGGCACTTGATCTAGGCCTAGACCCTAACCCTATCAACAGCCATGGTATTCGTTCATTCTACCAGTGCTTAGTCAAGAACACAGTTCCGGGCTCCAAGGCACAGTGGTGGGGTCCAGTGGTTAGGACTCTGAGCGTCCAGTGCAGGGGCTTGTGTCCTTCGACTGCTCCCTTTCTAACCCCCCACATGCCATCAGTCAGCTTGCCCTGTTGTCCTGCCTTCAGAGCAGATCTCAAATTCAACTTCTCCACGCTCCTCCCCCGCACCAGGCCTCCATAACCTTTCAGCTTCTAACAGAGCTCCCGCTTCCCCTCACGCGTCCCTGGGTCTATTCCCTGCACAACTGCCAGAGTGAGCTTCTAAATGAAAAGCAAGGTCACAGAATGTCCCTCCTTAAAACCCTCCAATGGCTTACCACAGTAAAGAAATAAGAAGTCAAACTTTCACCCTCTGATCTGACTTACAAGGCCTGGATTATTCTAAGCCCCTGACTCCGGCTTCAGCCTCACCTTCTGTTACACTCTGCTGTCCTTGCAACATTCCAGCCACAGTAGCCTTCTTTATGTGTCTTGAACATGCTGCCTCCTTGGAACATTGCTCTTTCCCCTCCATCTCTGCGTGACTGAAAATTCATTTTTGAGGTCTCACTTTCCAGACAACCTCAGCTAAAGGATCCCATGGTTAAAATTCACTAACTAGGGCAAGAGGCTTTTATTCATCATTGGACCCTTTGGCTCTAGTTACCAGAACCTAGTAAGGCATGAACATATGCTTACAGGCTTCACAGTTTTGATCATTCCCTGAAAAATACCTTATTCATTTTCTTATTATGTCCCTCTCCCCCATTCAGTATACACTGGCAAAGGGAGAAAGGCCAGGGCTCTTAGCTGTTTTGCTCTCTACAATACTTCTCGCCCTTACAATTGGGCCTAGCACACAACTGGATCTCAGTGAACATCTGTTAACTGTGTGAGTGAATGTGCTGGCATCCATTAAAAGATATAAGGGTCACACTGAAGCTATAAAGGGAGAATCTGTTCCAGAAGAAAAGCTGTTTCTATCCCCCTCATCTCAATTATATCCTTCTAAAGCTTGACCTCCAGTCCCACCTCAACATTATCCTGATGTCAAGGGTTATCGTACCCGTTTTCCATCAGGGAAATGCATGTCAGCCTAATCACCCTAAAGTGACATACAGTTCCGAGAGGGCAACATACCTCTTTGCTTCCTATAAAAATGTATCCCTTCAGGGTTGTGTGAAATGTAGATGTTCCAGTAATGGGTTCTAATGGTATTTTCTTTGGTCTTTGACATAAGCAATCATGACTTAGCCAGAACCAAATAGACATAATGGGAAGAAAAACACAGCTCTGTGTAAGTGGAGGGAAACAAGTGCGGATGAGGGTATCTTCTCTGCACCGTGTGTGTGTGTGTGTGTGTGTGTGTGTGTGTGTGTGTGTGTGTGTGTGTGTGCATGTGCACGCGCTTAGTCAGTCAGTCATGTCTGGCTCTTTGTAACCCCGTGGACTGTAGCCCGCTGGGCTCTTCGTCCATTGGATTTTCCAGGCAAGAATACTGGAGTGGGTTGCCACTGCTTCCTCCAAGGGGTCTTCCTGGCCCAGGAGCTGAATCTGAGTCTTCTGCGTCTCCTGCACTGCAGGTGGATTCTTGCCTCGCTGAGCCATCCAGGAAGCCCCCTCAGCACTCCGAATGGACTAGCAAACGATGAACCTGATTTAGCCTGCTGCCTGGCCAATTCTCCATGCTTCTATTTCCTCTTCCTGTAACATCTAAGCAATCACGCTTATTCCTCTAACTTCCTTGCTGCTGCTGCTGCTGCTAAGTCACTTCAGTCGTGTCCGACTCTGTGTGACCCCATAGACGGCAGCCCACCAGGCTCCCCCATCCTTGGGATTCTCCAGGCAAGAACCCTGGAGTGGGTTGCTATTTCCTCCTCCAGTGCATGAGAGTGAAAAGTGAAAGGGAAGTCGCTCAGTCATGTCTGACCCTCAGCGACCCCATGGACTGCAGCCTTTCAGGCTCCTCCTCTATACCTGGGATTTTCCAGGCAAGAGTACTGGAGTGGGGTGCCATTGCCTTCTCCACTAACTTCCTTAGGATAGGTGTATTACTTTATATCACAGAATGTTAGAGCCTGAGGTCACTTGGGAATAATTTAATCCATATCCAAATGTAGAAACCAAGGCCAGGTGAGATCAAGTGATTGGCCCCAGCTCACGGCTAATTGGGCTTCCCTGGTGGCTCAGACGATAAAGAATCTGCCTGCAATGCAGGAGACCTGGGTTCGATTCCTGGATCGGGAAGATCCCCCTGGAGAAGGGAATGGCTACCGACTCCAGTATTCTTGTCTGGAGAACTGTATGGACAGAGGAGCCTGCCGGGCTACAGTTCATGAGGTCACAAAGAGTCGAACATAACTGAGCGACAAATACTTTCACAGCTCATTATTGGCAGGGCTGGAACCAGAGCTCCAATCTCCAGAGCCTCGAGTCACTGTTTTTCTGCTTCCATGTACTGCAATGCTTGCCCTGTTATTTAGCTTCTTACAGGTGAATGCATTATCTTCGTGTTAGTTCACACAGTTCTCGAGAATAGTGATAATAATTAGTCTCTCCCACAATGTTAGTTACTTGTATATAAAGAAATACTTATTAAATGAAGGAATAGTCTGCCACCAGTCCAGAGCAGCTGCCACCCTCCCTGTTGCAATCCTTAGTGACTTCCCGGTTACCCCTCCCCCGTCATTCCCTGAACAGTTTAGCACCTGCCTGTCTCTCTCTCCACCTGACTCCAGCTTTTCTTGGTGACTCCGACAAGCTCATAAATGACCCATCCGACGCTCTGGCCACTCAGTTTCCTGAACACCTCTCCTCCAGTGATCTTCTCCTCCACCCTCAGCTACCCATGCCCTTGTTTGCGTCGCTCTAAGCCTCGACTTTAAGCACTTCATTGCTTGACCGCCACCTCCTGTCTCCAAGTTCACGTACTGCAATACCTGCACTCCGACTACCGTCCACCCGTATCGGCCGCTCTGGTCCTTTAGCCCCATTCATTTTTCACTGTCCTTCCTCTCCCCACTCTCTCCTTCATCCAGCCTCCACTCCCTGGGCCGCCACTGTCTTCTCTTGTCTGGGTGCATTTACTTTTAGTCTGTCGAGCTTGCCCAGAAAAACTACAATCCTGGTTAAAGCCAGTCCTCTGCCTACTTTGTCCTTACACCCAAAAAGTGGAACAAGCCTGGTTAAAACTGCCACTTTAGTTAAACTTATGGTCATCAATTGCAGGAGGGCCCTGGGCAGGGCCCAGGAACTCTGCTTCCTTTGTCTGCTCTCTCAATCTTCCAGACGCCCTATGCCCAGTGCTCCCTCTTATCTGAAACTCTCATCTACTGAGACACTGCGAAGAAAACAAAAAAACGAAAACGAGAGCTAACAGCATCTTGTCCACTTATCTCATCTTCTCTACTCTCCCACCCTCTACACTGTAAGATGGATGAAGTATCTGTGCTCTTAATCATGGCTACACTTTCTGTTTAGCCAATTCTCCATGTGTCTCACATTGCTTTTGTTTCAGGCTATCTTATTAAGGGTGTTTTGTAGAGTGGACAGCTTTGGGGACAGGAACAGTATCTTCCTTTGGAACCAACATCAGGGAAGCTTACTGAGCACTGTAATGAAGGCAATGTCCCTCTCTGGAGCAAAGGACAGGCATGTTTGTGCATGCATGCTCGGTCACTTCAGTCATGACCTACTCTTTCAGACCTTATGGACTGTAGTCTGTCAGGGTCTTCTGTCCATGGGATCCTCCAAGAAGAAATACTGGAGTGAGTTGCCATGGCCTCCTCCAGAGGATCTTCTTGATACAGGGATAGAACCTGGGTCTCCTGCACTGCAGGCAGATTCTTTTAGATCCATCAAGAAAGCTCACAGTCATGTTTATTGTCCCACATAAAAGATTAAGTCACTTCAGTCATGACCTACTCTTTCAGACCTTATGGACTGTAGTCTGTCAGGGTCTTCTGTCCATGGGATCCTCCAGGAAGAAATACTGGAGTGAGTTGCCATGGCCTCCTCCAGAGGATCTTCTTGATCCAGGGATAGAACCTGGGTCTCCTGCACTGCAGGCAGATTCTTTTAGATCCATCAAGAAAGCTCACAGTCATGTTTATTGTCCCACATAAAAGATTCAGGTTCACTGAGTTCATATTTCCTTACTTGCAGCACATGTGCATGTGATTTTTGTCCTGTGTTCTATTAATACAGTATATTACATTAACTGATTTTCAGATGTTAAACTAACTGCATTCCTAAAATAAGTCCAACTGACTCATGGTGTGTTTGTGTGTGTGTGTGGTGTATATATATATATATAAAGTATATTTTAATGTTAATGTTGAACTCTTTTTGATATTATCAAAATAATTTGATATTTTCAGATGTTAAACTATTTGGTAATTCGATATTTCCAGATGTTAAACTAACCTTGTATTCCTGAAATAAACCCAACTTGGCCACAGTATATATATCCCCTTCATGGACCACTGCCTTGTCATGGTGAAGGGGCTTATGAATGAAGCTATGAGCCAGGCTCTGCAGGGCCACCCAAGATGGATGGGTCATAGCAGAGAGTTCTGACAAAATGTGATCCACTGGAGGAGGGAATGGCAAACCATCCCAGTGTAGTTATGTGAGAACACCGTGAACTGTATAAGAGGTCAAAAAGACAAGACACCGAGAGACAAGTCCCCCAGGCCTGAAGGTGTCCAGTGTGCTACCGGGGAAGAGCAGAGGAGAGTTCACGTAAGAATAAACACTGACATCATAGGAATCAGCAAACAGAAACGGACGGGAATGGGTGGATTTAACTCAGAGGACCATTACATCTACTACTGCGGGCAAGAATATCTTAGAAGAAACAGAGTAGCCCTCGTGACCAACAGTCCGAAATACAGGACTTGGGTACAACCTCAAAAAGTACAGAATGATCTTGGTTCATTTCCAAGGAAAGCCATTCGACATTACAGTAATCCGAGTCTAGGATCCTGCCACCGATGCCAAAGAAACTGAACTTAATCAATTCTAGGAAGACCTAGAAGACCTCCTCGAATTAACACCAAAAAGAGACGTTCTGTTCATCATCTGGGACTGGAATGCAAAAATAGGAAATCAAGATATATCTTGAGTAACAGGCAAGTCTGGCCTTGGATAACAAAATGAAGCAAGGCAAAGGATAACTGAATTCTGCCAAGAGAATGCACTAGTCATAGCAAATACTATTTTTCAACAACACAAGAGACAATTTTACACATGGACGTCACCAAATGGTCAATATCAAAATCATATCGATTACATTCTTTGTAGCTGAAGATGGAGAATTTGTATACGTTCAGCAAAAACAAGACCTGGAGCTGACTGTGGCCCAGATCATCAGCTGCTTATAGCAAAATTCAGGCTTAAACTAGCCAGGTATGACTTCAATCAAATCCCATATGAATTCACAGTAGAGGTAATGAATGGGTTCAAGGGGCTAGATCTAGATAACAGTGTGCCTGAAGAACTATGGACAGATGCCTGTAATACTGTACAGGAGGTGGTGAACAAAACCATACCAAAGAAAAAGAAAAGCAAGAAGGCAAAGTGGTTATCTGAGGAGGTTTTACGAATAGTGGAAGAACAAAGAGAAGCGAAAAGCAAGGTAGAGAGGGAATCCAATTAAACGCAGAGTTTCAAAGAATAGGTAGAAGAAACAAGAAGGCCTTCTTCAATGAACAGTTTTTAATATTAGAAGAAAACAACAAAGGGGGAAAGACCAGAGATCTCTTCAGGAAAATTGGAAACGTCAAGGGAGCATTCTGCCCAAGGATGGGCACAATAAAGGATAAATATGGTAGAGATCTAGTAGATGCTGAAGAGATCAAGAAGAGATGGAAAGAATACAAGGAAGAACTGGATAAAAAAGATTGTAATGAACTGGATTACTCCAATGGTGTGGTTAGTCATCCAGAGCCAAATATTCTGGAGTGAGAAGTCAAGTGGGCCTTAGAAAGCACTGTTGTTAATAAAGATAGTGGATGTGATGAAATTCCAGCAGAACTATTCAAATCCCTAAAGGATGATGCCATTAAGGTTTTGCATTCATTATGTCAGCAAATCTGGAAGAACCAGCAGTGGCCACAGGACTGGAAAAGGTCAATCCTCATCCCAATTCCCAAGAAGGGTAGTACCAAAGAATGTGCTAACCATCGGACAGTTGCACTCATCTCCCATGCTAGTAAAATCATGCTTAAAATCTTGCATGCAAGGCTTCAGTATTATGCAAATCAATAACTTTCAGATGTCCAAGTTGGGTTCAGAAAAGTAAGAGGAACTAGAGAGCAAATTGCCAACATTCGCTAGATGATAGAGAAAGTTAAGGGAATCTCAGAGAGACATCTACTTCTGTTTCATCGACTACACTAAAGCCTTTGAGTGAGATCATGACAAACTGTGGAAAGCTCTTAGAGAGATGGGAATACCAGATCATCTTACCTGTCTCCTGAGAAGCCTGTATGCGGCTCTAGAAGCAACAGTTAGAACCCTGTATGGAACAATTGATTGGTTTGAGATCAAGAAAGGGGTATGGCAGGGCTGCCTGCTGTCACCCTGTTTGTTTAATCTATATGCTAAGCACATCATGAGGAACGCCAGACTGGATGAGCTACAAGCTGGAATCAAGATAGGTGGGAGAAACATCAATAACCTCAGATATGTAGAGGATACCACTAATGGCAAAAAGCAAAAAGGATCTGAAGAGGCTATTGATGAGGGTTGAGGAGGAGAGTGAAAGAGTCAGCTTAAGACTAAATATTAAAAAACTAAGATCATGGCATCCAGCCCCATTACTATATGACATATAGAAGGGGAAAAGGTGGAAGCAGTGACAGATTTACCCTTCTTGGGCTCCGAAATCACTGCAAACAGTGACTGCAGTCATGACACCAGAAGATGATTGCTTCTTGGCAGGAAAGCAATGACAAACCCAGACAGTGTGTTGAAAAGCAGAGACATTACTCTGCTGACAAAGGTCTGTATAGTCAAGGCTATGGTCTCCCCAGTGGTCATGTATGGTTGTGAGAGCTGGGCAGTAAAGAAGGTAGAACGCCAAAGAATTGATGCCTTTGAACTGTAGTGCTGGAGCAGACTTCTAAAAGTCCCTTGGATAGCAAGGAGATCAAACCAGTCAATCTTAAGGGAGATCAACCCTGAATATTCACTGGAAGGACTGATGCTGAAGCAGAAGCTCAGTATTTTGGTCATCTGATACAAACAGATGACTCATTGGAAAAGTCCCTGATGTTGGGAAATACCTGCTTCTGTTACATCCATAGCGTTTCTATCCTTTATTGTGTCCATCTTTGCATGAAATATTTCCTTGTATCTCTAATTTTCTTGAAGAGATCTCTAGTCTTTCCCATTCTATTGTTTTTCTCTATTTCTTTGCACTGATCACTGAGGAAGGCTTTCTTATCTCTCTTTGGAGATATTCTTGGGAACTCTGCATTCAAGTGGGTATAGCTTTCCTTTCCTCCTTTGCCTTTTGCTTCTCTTGTTTTCTCTGCTATTTGTAAGGCCTCCTCAGACAACCATTTTGCTTTTTTGCATTTATTTTTCTTGGGAATGGTCTTGATCACTGCCTCCTGTATAATGTCATGAACTGCTGTCCGTAGTTCTTCAGGCACTCTATCAGATCTAATCCCTAGAATCTGTTTGTTTCTTCCACTGAATAATCATAAGGGATTTGATTTAGGTCATACCTGAAAGGCTTTGTGGTTTTCCCTACTTTCTTAAACTTAAGTCTGAATTTGGCAATAAGGAGTTCATGATCTGAGCCACAGCCAGCTCCTGGTCTTGTTTTGGCTGGCTGTATAGAGCTTCTCCATCTTTGGCTGCAAAGAATATAATCAATCTGATTTCGGTGTTGACCATCTGGTGATGTCCATGTGTAGAGTTATCTCTTGTGCTGTTGGAAGAGGGTGTTTGCTCTGACCAGTGCGTTCTCTTGACAAAACTCTGTTGGCTTGTGCCCTGTTTCATTTTGTACTCCAAGGCCAAATTTGCCTGTTGCCCCTGGTATTTCTTAACTTCCAGTCCCCTATGATGAAAAGGACATCTTTTTTGAGTGTGTGTTCTAGAAGGTATTGTAGGTCTTCATAGAACTGTTCAACTTCAGCTTCTTCAGCATTACTGGTTGGGGTGTAGACTTGGATTACCGTAATATTGAATGGTTTGCCTTGGAAACAAACAGATCATTCTGTCATTTTTGAGACTGCACCCAAGCACTACATTTTGGACTCTTTTGTTGACTATGAGGGCTACTCCATTTCTTCTAAGGGATTCTTGCCCACAGTAATAGATATAATGGTCATCTGAATTAAATTCACCCATTCCTGTCCATTTTTGTTCACTGATTCCTAAAACATCAATGTTCACTCTTGCCATCTCCTGTTCAACCACATCCAATTTGCCTTGATTCATGGACCTAACATTCTGGGTTCATATGCAGATTGTTCTTTACAGGATTGGACTTTACTTCCATCACCAGTCACATCCACAACTGGGCAATGTTTCTGCTTTGGCTGAGCCTCTTCATTCCTTCTGGAGCTTTCTCCCCTCTTCTGCAGTAGCATATTGGACACTTACCGGCCTAGGGAGTTTATCTTTTAGTGTCGTATCTTTTTGCCTTTTCATATTGTTCATGGGGTTCTCAACACAAGAATACTGAAGTGGTTTGCCATTCCCTTCTCCAGCGGACCACATTTTGTCAGAACTCTCCACCATGACCTGTCCGTCTTGGGTGGTTCATGGTCCACAGGGTTGCTAAGAGTTGGACACAACTGGGTGAATGAACAACATATATATATACATATACTGTGCTTAGTTGCTCAGTCATGTCTGACTGTTTGGGACCCTTTGGACTGTAGCCCACCAAGCTTCCCTGTCCATGGGATTTTCCAGGCAAGAATACTGGAGTGGGTTGCCATTTCCTCCTCCAGGGGATCTTCCTGACTCAGGGATCAAACCTGCATCTCCTGTGTCTCCTGAATTGCAGGTGGATTCTTTACCCACTGAGCCATCAGGGAAACCATATATATATATATATAATTATATATATAATTGTTATGTATTATACATACATATATATTTTAATGTTGAACTTGATATTTTGCTAAGGATATTAAAATATTTGTCCATGAAGAATTGTTCTGTAGCTTTGCTTTTTTTTTTTTCTTCTTGTGAGGTCTTTGTCTGGCTATGGCATTGGGGGTAACACTGGCCTCACAAATTGGGAAGTATTCTCTTTTTTGTCTTCTGAAAGAGTTTATGAAAGGCTAGTACTATTCCTTCTTTAAACATTTGATAGAATTCATTGGTAAAGCCATCTGGGGGAGATTCTGTTCGTGAGATTTTAAATCACTAAGTTGATATATTGTTGTTTTTGTTCAGTTGCTTAGTCTTGTCTGATTCTGTGACCCCAAGGACTGCAGCATGCCAGTCCTCCTTATCCTTCACTATCTCTCAAAGTTCCCTTAAACCCATGTCCACTGAGTTGGTGATGCCATCCACCCATCTCATCCTCTGTTGCTCGCTTCTCCTCCTGCCTCAGTCTTTCCCAGCACAGGGTCTTTTCCAGCGAGTCGGCTCTTCCCATCAGGTGGGCAAAGTATTGGAGCTTCAGCACCAGCCCTTTGAAAGAATAGTCAGGTCCGATTTCCTTTAGGATTGACTGGTTTGATCTCCTTGCCATCCAAGGGACTTCAAAAGTCTTCTCCAGCACCACATTCAAAAGCAATTAAAATTCTTTACTTGTAGGTTTAATCAAATATTCTATTTCTTCTGAGCTGATTTTGTGTACTTCTAGAAATTTGTTCACTTAATTCAAGTTTTTTAATTTGTTGGCATCAAGTTGTCAATAATATTCCCTTGTTTATTGCTCAGTCACATCTGACTCTTTTGTGACCCCATGGACTGTAGCTCTCCAGGCTCTTCTGTCCATGGGATTTCCCAGGCAATAATATAAGAATGAGTTGCCATTTTGTTCTCCAGATAATATGCCCTTAGAATACTTTTAATTTCTGTAGGGTTGCTAGCAATACCCTTTGTTTATTCCTGATGCTGATAATTAGTGCCTTTCTCTTGTTTCCTTAGTCAGTCTAGTTAAGGATTCACCAATTTTGTTGATCTTTTCTAAGAACCAAATTAAAATTTTTTTGTCTATTGTTTTTCTTTTATAACACTTATCATTTCACTCCTCCTTCTTGCTTTGGGTCTCTTTTGCTCATTGTTTTCTATTTTTTTTAGGGGGAAGCTTAGATTTTTTATTTAAGACTTTTTTTCTTTTCTGATATAAGAATCTAAAGCTATATGCTTCACTCTAAGGACTGTTATAGATCCATCCCATAACTTTTGATATGTTGTGTTTTTGTTTTCATTCAGTCCAACTTGTTCAATTTCCCTTACAATTTCTTCTTTAACTCATTGGTTATCTAGCAGGGTGTTGCTTCCAAATGTGTGGTATTTTCTCAGATTTGTTATGGATCTCTAATTTCATTGTGATCAAAGGATGTACTTTGTATAAATTCAATATTCTTTACTTTATTGGAACTTATTTTGGACTCCAGTATATGGTCTATCCTATAAAGTGTTCCACATGCACTTGAAAAAAAATGTGTATGTTGCAATTATTGAGTGGAGTGTTCTATAAATACTAGTTAATGCAAGTTGATTGACAGTGTTGTTAAAAGTCTTCTAAAGTTGTACTATCAATTATTTAAAGTAAGTTGTTGAAATTTCTGTTATTGATTGTCTATTTCTCCTTTCATTTCTGCTGGGTTTTGTTTCATACATTTTGGGAGTTGGTTCTTAGATGTATATATATTTATAATTGTTACATCTTCTAGATATTTCAACCTTTTATCAAAATGTCTTCAGTAAGACCATATTGTTTATCCATTCCATAAATAATAGCTTACATAGCTAAACTCAACCTCCCACTCCAGTCATCCTCCAAAACCCTCCTCCTAGCAACCATAAGTCTGTTTTCCATGTCTATGAGCCTGCTTTTGTTTTGTAAATAGGTTCATTTGTGTTATATATGAGTTTCCACATATAAGTGATATCACATGGTATTTGTCTCTTTCTGACTTATTTCACTTGATATGGTAACCTCTAGGTCTATCCATGGTACTGCAGATGGTATTACTCATTCTTTTTTTTTATGGCTGAGTATTCCATTGTATATATGCACTACATCTTCTTTATCCACTCATCTGTCAATGACATTTAGATTGCTTCCATGTCTTGGCTGTTGTGAATAGTGCTTCTATGAACACAGGGGTGCATGTATCTTTTTGAATTACTATTTTGTCTGGATATACACCCAGGAGTGGGATTGCTGATCATGCCATAATTCTATCTTCAGTTTTCTAAGGAACCTCCTTACTGTTTTTTGTAGTGGTTGTACCCATTTACATTCTCTTGTGTCTGTTTTTTACACATTGTATCTTTTCCATCCTTTATAGCTACTTATATCCTTGAATTTCAGTGTGTCTCTTGCTGACCTGTGACACAGAGTCAGATCTTGGTATTTTATTCAGCCTGATAAAATCTGCCTTTTCAGTAGGGTGTTCAGTCCAATCACATTTAATGTGCTTTTTGATACAGTCACACTTTCTTTTTGCCATTTTCTACATCTCATGCCTTTTTTATTCCAATGAAGTAGTGAAATCATGAAGCGCCAATACATCCGTAAACTACTCAAATAATTCTCACCAAATAAAATATGCGTAATACAGAAAATAGAGAAAAGGATTTGTGCTTCTTTCACTCAAAGCTTTATTTGACGTTGCAGTCTATTTTCTTCTATGGTCTTCTCTGGTGGCTCAGTGGTAAAGAAACCCCCTGACAATGCAGGAGATGCAGGCTTGATCCCTGGGTCAGGAAGGTCCCCTGGAGAAGAAACGGCAGCACACTCCAGTATTCTTGCCTGGGGAAATCCAATGGACCGAAGAGCCTGGTGGGCTACAGTTCATGGGGTCACACCAAGTCAGATATGACTAAGTGACTAAACAACAAATATTTCCTTTGAGAGATAAAACAATTTTTTTTTGTTGTTCAGATATTTGCTTGCTTGGTTTTTAAGAGTTTATATCAAACTCTGTATACAACTGTATATTTTTACCTCAGGCAGTCTATTATATGCATTTTCCATGTATTTCAACCACAGTGGAGCAATTACCAGCAGAGAGATAATTAAAGCAGTTAAGCAGAGACCCCCCTCAGAAGAGCTTTTGACTCAATGAAATGGTTCCAAGGGCCCTGTTGTTGAAATAATTGCTCTTGTCAAAGAACTGGACAGGTCCAGGGTTGGTTTGGAAGACAAGATGACTGACCAGCACTTGGTCATCACCAGTCTTGGTTTTACTTGGTTTTCGGTTTCTTTCTTTGTGAAACATAACAGACAAAAGGCATTTTTTCCTGTGTGTTGGTAGAGTCTACATGTAAAATGGCTGTATTTAGTGTCTTGGAGAAGTAGCATGAACTGTTTTTTTCCTATAGATTATAGTATCTCAGATGGTATGAAGCTTATTGATTTAATGATATTTTAATGTTTTGTCTGCTTGTCTATTAGTTTTTAAATGGTACATCTGCCAATTTCTCTATGGAGTCCCATTAAATTTTGCTTTATGTGGTTAAGTGCATGCAAGTTTATGAATATGTCATGGGGGATAGTTCCTTTTATGATTCCTACAAATCACCTCCTTATCTCAATTAATCCTTCTTGCTTAAATTACATCTGGTATTAATGTTATTAGAGGAACAATTTTTTGGTTAGTATTTTCTTGGTATATAGTTTTCTTTAATCACCTTTCCTCAAACTTCTTCTATGTTCTAACCATGTATCTTGCAAACAGCATATAGTTGGGTTTCTTTAAAAATCCAGTCTGAATGATTTGTTGTTGTTGCTTTTGGGGGTCCAATTGGCACAGATGGTAAAGAAACTGCCTGCAATGCAGAAGACCTGGGTTTGATCCCTGGGTCAGGAAGATCCCCTGGAGAAGGAAATGGCAATCCTTCAGTATTCCTGTCCGGAAAATCCCATGGACAGAGGAGCCTGTGAGTTATAGTCCACGGGGTCGCAAAGAGTTGGACACAACTGAGTAACTTTTTCTTTTTGGTGTTGTTACTTTTTAAAAGACAGGCCTAAACCATATATATTTTTTGTGATTAATAATATCACCAATTTGATGGACATGAGTTTGGGTGAACTCCGGCAGTTGGTGATGGACAGGGAGGCCTGGCCTGCTGCAATTCATGGGGTTGCAAAGAGTCGGACACGACTGAGTGACTGAACTGAATATACTTGGACTTCTTTCTACAATCTAATTGGAGTTTCCTCTTTATCATAAATTTAGTTTGCTTTTTTTTCTTTCTTGTCTGCTAACCTGGACTTTTCTCTAGGTTATTTTATTTTTCTCTCTCTACAGGTTTAGAAGGTACACATTCTATTTCTCTTATTTTGGTGAATCTCCTTCTAGGTTTAGTAAGTATATCACTAGTGGATCCTGTCATATTCAAGGCTGCCATAACCTTTTAAAAAGCCTTTTATATTTGGGATGATTCCCTGGTTATAGATACCTATTCCCCACTATAAAATTGAGAACTTCAATTCCCTGCCTCCCTTGCAGCTAGGATGTAGGCCTATACCACTGGCCCTGCTAACCAGAAGCACAAGTGGAAATGTGAGGGTGTTAGGATATAAGCTCTGCATGTGGCTCCCACTGTCCTTGTGTAGGAAGAGGCCAATACCCAGTTTGTGGAGGTGGCCATGACTGCAAGACTAAGTTTCTGACACAGAACTGGCACTGATGCTGATGGTGGGAGCAGATACAGAGAGGTTGAGCTCCTAGCATTTGGTGCTTGTTGGGAACAGCAGCAGTATCCTTATCACACCAGCTCTATCACATGGTTTAGAGCACTTTTTCTAGAAGCTCAGCCCAAGCTTGTTTTTTTCAGCTCTTCCAGTGAGTCTGGGAGCTGCAGAAGGTCAATGTAAGAAATTCTTGCTTGGATTTTATGTTTGAAACAAAAAACTTGTACTAATGTAGTAGTTTGTCAAAGTCTAAAATTTAAAACTACCTCACTCCTTCTGAATAAAAAAAGTCATGTTTAACTCAGAAGTCCTTTCTGCCATCATCTACCACATTTTGGCTTCCCTAGTGGTTCAGTTGGGAAAGAATCTGCTTGCAACACAGGAGACCTAGGTTCGATCCCTGGGTTGGGAAGATCTCCTAGAGAAGGGGCTGGCAACCCACTCCAGTATTCTTGCTTGGAGAATTCCATGGACAAAGGAGCCAGGCTGGTTACAGTACATGGGATCACAAAGGGTCAGATAGTCGCACAGTGAGACTTTTTTCCACCACATTTTGAAGGGTTAATAACTTAATTTCACAGGGTTTTAAAATTCCTAAATACTAGTTTTTAAAAAAAATACTGCTGATTTGGATTAACCAAGATATCCAGTGATTTATTTGTTTATTCTTCCTTCTCCCACTCACTTACTCATTCCTTTGGGGTTCAGCTTTTTTCATGTTGGAGTGTATTCTTTTGTATTTTTTTCAATGACCATCTGTAAGTCCTAAATTTAAAAAATGTGTTTATTCTGTTCTTCCTCTTGAGAAAGATGGTTTAGCTAGGAATAGAGTTCTAGCTTCTCAGTTATGGACTCTCAATACACTGCAGATATTTTCAATGTCTTCTATAGCCAATTGTTGCTAATAAATTTGCTAATGGGATGGCTGTCATTCCTTTTAAATAAGTTCATTTTTCTCAGTGGTATCTTTGAACATTTTTAGGTGGTTAGAAAGACCAAGTCTTTGGTATTCTCTAATTTCACTATTATGTATGGGTCTCAATTTAAAAAAAAATTATGCCACTTGAGCCTAAGCATCTTCCTTTGATCTGATAACTCATTGCTCATTAAGTCTGACAAATTCTCACACATTATTGCTATGGAGACTGCTTCTCCTTCATACTTTATTTCCTCATCTCCAGAAACGTTTTCATATGTATATGAGGTCTTCCAATTCTATGCTCTAGGTCCCTGAACATACCTTTGCTGCTCTGGCAGTTTCTTTTATGCATTTTCCATATATTTCAGGTTCATCATAAAAATCATTTTATAATATAAGAATTATCTGCTCAAAAGTTATCAGTAGTTGTCTATCTCCTACAACATAAACTAGGAAGCTTTTGGCTTTCCAGGTCCTTGTATATTCAGGCCCTACTAAGGGCACACCTATCTTTGGGCCCCAGTTTCCCAACCCTAAAAGGTTACTGAAAAATTTAAAGGACATAACCCATGTAAAGTGCTGGTAAATACCCACCACACTGTAGCACAGCAAGTAACTTGAGTGTGGTTGCCTAGCTCACAGTTATTACCCAGGTGGTCACATCTACATGATATCTTTCCTTCCATCACTTTAGACATGAATTCTGGATGTGATCCACTGGAGAAGGGAATGGCAAACCACTTCAGTATCCTTGCCTTGAGAATCCCATAAACAATATGAAAACTCAAAAAGATATGACACTGAAAGATAAACTCCCTAGGCTGGTAGGTGCCCAATATGCTACTGCAGAAGAGGGGAGAAAGCTCCAGAAGGAATGAAGAGGCTAAGTCAAAGCAGAAACAACACCCAGTTGTGGATGTGACTGGTGATGGAAGTAAAGTCCAGTGATGTAAAGAACAATACCGCGTATGAACCCAGAATGCTAGGTCCATGAATCAAGGCAAATTGGAAGTGGCCAAATAGGTGACCAAGAGTGAACATTGACATATTAGGAATCAGTGAACAAAAATGGACAGGAATGGGTGAATTTAATTCAGATGACCATTATATCTACTACTGTGGGAAAGAATCCATTAGAAGAAATGGATAAGCCCTCACAGTCAACAAAAGAGTCCAAAATGTAGTACTTGGGTGCAGTCTCAAAAATGACAGTATGACCTGTTTGTTTCTAAGGCAAATCATTCAACATTATAGCAATCCAAGTCTACACCCCAACCAGTAATGCTGAAGAAGCTGAAGTTGAACAGTTCTATGAAGACCTACAAGACCTTCTAGAACTAACACTCAAAAAAGATATCATTTTCATCATAGGGGACTGGAATGCAAAAGTAGGAAGTCAAGAGATACCTGGAGTAACAGGCAAGTTTGGCTTTGGAGTACAAAATGAAGCACAGCACAGGCTAACAGAGTTTTACCTAGAGAATGTACTGGTCATAGCAAATACCCTCTTCAAAGAACAAAAGAGACAACTCTACACATGGTCACTGGATGGTCAATACTGAAATCAGATTGATTATATTCTTTGCAGCCAAAGATGGAGAAGCTCTATACAGTCAACAAAAACAAGATTAGGAGCTGACTGTGGCTCAGATCATGAACTCTTTATTGCCAAATTCAGACTTAAATTTAAGAAAGTAGGGAAAACCACAAGGCCTTTCAGGTATGACCTATCAAATCCCTTATGATTATTCAGTGGAAGAGACAAATAGATTCAAGGGATTAGATCTAATAGAGTGTCTGAAGAACTATGGGCGGAGGTTTGTAGCATTGTAAAAGTGGCAGTGATCAAGAGCATCACCAAGAAAAAGAAATGCAAAAAGGCAAAATGGCTGTCTGAGGAGGCCTCACAAATAGCTGAGAAAAGAAAAGAAGCTAAAGGCAAAGGAGGAAAGGTAAGATATACCCATCTGAATGCAGAGTTCCAAAGAATAGCAAGGGGAGATAAGAAAGCCTTCCTCAGTGATCAATGCAAAGAAATAGAGGAAAACAACAGAATGGGAAGGACTAGAGATCTCTTCAAGAAAATTATAGGTACAAGGAAGTATTTCATGCAAAGATGGGCACAATAAAGGACAGAAACGGTATGGACCTAACAGAAACAGAAGATACTAAGAAAAGGTGGCAAGAATACACAAAAGAACTGTACAAAGAAGATCTTAATGAGCCAGATAACCATGATGGTGTGATCACTCACCTAGAGCCAGACATCCTGGAATGTGAAGTCAAGTGGGCCTTAGGAGGCATCACTATGAACAAAGGTAGTAGAAGTGATGGAATCCCAGTTGAGCTATTTCAAATCCTAACAGATGATGTTGTGAAAGTGCTGCACTCAATATGCCAGCAAATTTGGAAAACTCAGCAGTGGCCACAGGACTGGAAAAGGTCAGTTTTCATTCCAATCCCAAAGAAAGGCAATGCCTAAGAATGTTCAAACTACTGCTCAATTGCACTCATCTTACATGCTAGCAAAGTAATGCTCAAGATTCTCCAAGCCAGGCTTCAACAGTACGTGAACTGTGAACTTCCTGATGTTCAAGCTGGATTTAGAAAAGGCAGAGGAACCAGAGATCAAATTGCCAACATCTACTGGATCATGGAAAAAGCAAGAGAGTTCCAGAAAGACAACTACCTCTACTTCATTGACTACGCCAAAGCCTTTCACTGTGTGGATCACAACCAACTGTGGGAAATCCTTAAAGAGATGGGAATACCAGACTATCTTACATGCTTCCTGCAAAATCTGCACGCAGGTCAGGAAGCAACAGTTAGAACTGGACATGAACAACGGACTGGTTCCAAATTGGGAAAGGAATCCATCAAGGCTGTATATTGTTACCTTGCTTATATAACTTACATGCAGAGTACATCATGTGAAACGCCGGGCTGGATGAAACACAAACTGGAATCAAGATTTCCTGGAGCAGATGACACCACAGAAAGCAAAGAGGAACTAAAGAGCATCTAGATGAAAGTGAAAGAGGAGAGTGAAAAAGCTGGCTTAAAACTCAGCATTCAAAAACCTGAAATCATGGCATTGGGTCCCATCACTACATGACAAATAGATGGGGAAACATTGGAAACAGTGACAGACTTGATTTTCTTGGGCTTCAAACCATGACTGCAGCCATGAAATTAGGAGACACTTGCTTCTTGGAAGAAAAGCTATGACAAATCTAGACAGCATATTAAAAAATCAGAGAAGCTACTTTGCCAACAAAGGTCCATACTGTCAAAGCTGTGGTTTTTCCAGTAGTCATGTATGGATGTGAAAGTTGGACCATAAACAAGGCTGAGCACCAAAGAAATGATGCTTTGAACTGTGGTGTTGGAGAAAACTCTTGAGAGTCCCTTAGACTGCAAGGAGATCCAACCAGTTAACCCTAAAGGAAATCAGTCCTGAATATTCATTGGAAGGATTGATGCTGAAGCTGAAGCTCCAATACTTTGGCCACCTGACAGGAAGAGCCAGTTCACTGGAAAAGATCCTTATGGTGGGAAAGATTGAAGGCAAGAGGAGAAGGGCATGACAGAGGATGAGATGGTTGGGTGGCATTACCGACTCAATGAACATGAATTTGAGCAAACTCTGGAAGACGGTGAAGGACAGGAAAGCCTGGTGTGCTGCAATCCATGGGGTTGCAAAGAGTTGGTCACAACTGAGCAACTGAACAACTGTATGGAAGCTATCATCAATTCTCAGATCCTGCTTGTTGTAGTAATTGGCTGAAGCATGGGTACAGGAGTCTAGTCTAGCTTATTAGTTATTTCTTGATACTCTTAAAATTTGAGGTTTCCTTTTGAAAAGGAAACAGACTGCAGAGTACTTAAGATGTGAGTTCAGAGGCTGGGTGCAGTAAAGGAGAATGAAAGTGACAGAAAAGGATGGGGTGACAAGAGCTGGAGAGAGGTTACTGACACCACTCCAGCTCTTGGCCTCATCAGCTTTAATTACAGAAGACTTTTCAAGACTATAGATTTAATATTCAAATATTTTATATATATATATAGGCTGGAATAACCTTATAATAAAGATATAAAAATTGTCAGAATTTGAATATAATCTTTATTTTTTAATCCTATTGCTAAATTACATAGATTTCTTATTCCTATTTTTCAGAATGACTGTTACCCTCTGTCTTGATAATGGAAATGTAGTTGCTACAATAATATTATATTTGAACGCTTCTGCAGAGTACAGCCTTTCATATCATTATCTTATTTGGTTGTATGAGATGTGTAGGCCAGATAATGTTATGCTTAGTTTTTACAAATGGTGAAATTAAGACACAAATTAAATGGTGGTTAGGGTGGAGGAGGGTTAGATCTGACCTGGATATTAAGCATTATCTATCAGGAGAGTTTGGAGCCTTCTATTTGCAAGGTTGTTGGGGATGGTGACTTATAAAATACTTTCATCAACTATTACTAATTAGAAAACTTCAGAAGAGCCCTGAAAGGTTTCACTAGCTCAAGCCTAAAATCTATTAAAATGCATCTTTGGCCCATGATATTTGTTCACCTTCTCAAAGGCGTTTGTTTTCCCAAAAGTGAATCTTTGCCTTGTTCCTAATCAAGTTCCTGTTGTGCTTTTCAATTCTAGAACTTAAACTTAGAAGAGAGGTTATTGGGAGTGGGTTGCCGGGATAGGGCGACGTATTAATTCCTGGCTAGACATCCAGAGGGCTTAATAGTCTTGTGTATGAATGAGAGTAAATTCTTACATTCCTGGACTAAGAACTCTGTAGCGGACACAGCACATGGGTAACTGTTTATAAAGGCAACTTGTGATCAAAAGTACTCCAGTAATATTACCATGGCAACTCTGTTTCGGAGAACTCAAGTGTTTTCACAGTGTTAACTCCTTCACCTTCACTGAACTGAAAGGAGAGACTGGGTGGCAAACAGTATCCCTATTTAATGTGCAGGAGTTGATGAAGGGGCGAGAGGATGCAAAGCAAGAGCTGTTTGGTTTCATCATGAGTGTTACCTCGCAGTTGCGCAAATCCCTTCATTTTACGTAGGAAATATAATTGATGATGAGAAATGTCATTAGACAAGAAACTGTTTGTACAGAATCAAACCTTTGGTATGTCAAAGAATACTGGAAGGATCAGGCTATCAATCAGCGGTGCTTTTCGCTTTGCACTCTGATACTTTCCTTTTTTTATGGGGCTAAAAGAAGCTTTCTGTAATAAGCGTAGAACTACAAGACACTGACATTCTTGGCATAGGTTCCCTTTTCTCCTGCTTGCCATTAGACCAAAATCGATCCTCTAAATATAAGTGTCCCAAGAGACACAATTGATGCAGGAAACAGAACTTTCTAAAACCAAGCCTGACGTCACACATTTGTGTTCTAACCATCTGTACCTTTCATTAACCGAGGGCTGGAGTCGCCCGGGCGGACAGACACAGGCGCACAGCAGTCTTCTCCCACACAAGCCTGGAATGGCAACAGAGTGCGGCTGCCGAAGAAAGAAAAGCCGTTTCAGAGCCGTTTCAGAGCTGTGGGGTGGCGTGGGGGCGTGTGTAGCAGGGTGAGGGAGTCATTCCTCTCCTCCTCCATCCAAGGGTGCATCCAGCATATCTTTTTTTTTTTTTTTTTTTTAATTGATTTCTCTCGAGTGGGAGGCAAAACCCTTCAGACGAGAAAGAAGAAAGAGGGCGGGAAAAAAAAAAAAAATGCAAGCCAGGCAGGAGGCTTTGGGGGGAGAGAACCATCATCGCCTTGCTTCGGATTGGAACCGTGGGGCGGAGAGAAAGACTCGGGCGTCCACAGCCAGTGTGGCTGCAGAGATGCTGCCGTTCCGCCCAGAAGGCCGGCGTCGTCGTCCCCGCCCCCGCCCACGGGTGCTGCGCCCCCCGGGGCAGGGCAGCCATCTCCGACGCCCCCCTTTTCTAACCTCCTCAGGTGCGGAGGGCCGAGGGTCGGAGAGAAGAGAGCTCCTTCTCCTTCGACGCGTCAGACGCGGCCAGTTCGCTCGGCCCCTTCCCTCCGGCCTCTGCCCTCCCGCGCGGCCACCCGGCGGGGACAGCCGGTCCCGGGGACCACGTCTCAGCCCGCTGCCTCGGGTTTTGTGCACCCGGAGGAAGCCCAGGCGAGAGCCGGCCCCGCGCCGCCCCCGGGAAGGCGGCAGCGCCCGAGCGCCCCCAGCCCCTCACCCGGTCCCCGCAGCCCCCTCAGGCTTTGTGAGGGGCGGGCGTCTGCCCGGCTCCCCGCACGCGCGAGCCGCGGGGCAGTCACTGACGGGGCCGGGACCCGCACCCCAGGCCGGGCTCCGCCCCCCGCGCCCGGGCGCGCGCCCCGGCACCTGGCCGCCCCTCCCCCGGCTCCGCGCGGCCCCCTCTCTCACCCGCCCCCCGCCCGGCGCTCGCGGCTCCGCGCCCACCCTCGCCGCTTCCTGCCCGGCCCCGCCCCGTCCGGGAGGCGGGGCCCCGGGCGAGCGCGGCGGCGTGGCCAATGGGCGCCCGGCTTACTCTGGCCTCTCCCCCGCGCGGCCGCCAATCGCGGCGGGCGGTGGTGGTAATATTGTGGAGTGGAGTTTGGATGCCGCGGCGGCCGCGGGCTGGAGCGGCGGGGCCGCGGGGGCCGCTCGGCCGTGGCGGGGAAAGGGGGCGTGAGGCGGCGGCTGAGGCGGTGGCGGACGGGCTAGAGGAAGAAAGGAAGCAAGAGGGCGGGGAGTCCTCGCGGAGGAGGCGGAACCCTCCGGTGCCTCACCTCTCGGCGGCCGCGGCGGCTGGAGGCGGGGAGCGGCGCCGCCCCCCTGCCCGCGGACTCCTCAGCGCGCGGCCGCCGACCTGCCGGCTCCGGGCGCCGGAGAGGCTCCTGAGGCGGCAGCGCCGGCCGGGCGGCGGCGGCCGCCATGGCGTTCCTCAAACTCCGCGACCAGGTAGGCGAGGGGCGGCGGGCTCCGGGCGCGTGAGGGCAAGGCTGCGGGGCGGGGGCGCCCGCTGGGCAGGGCGGCGCGAGGCCGGCGGGGGCGCCCCGGGGGCCGCGGGGGCCGCCTGTCAGAGCCGCGCGGCCCGGGGGCGCCCACGTGCCGCCGCCGCCGGAGGGGCGGGTCCGCGCTCGCGCCGGGCGCCCGCGTCCGCGTCCGCGCCTTCGCTCCTCCAGGTGAGTGAGGCCCGGGCCTAACAGGTGGCTTCCCGCCGCCCGGGCCGGGGCCGCGGCTCGCGACCTTGTCCGCCTGTTGGCGTCGCCGGGTAAGTTGGAGGCCGCCTCTCCGGGTCAAAGGAGGTTGATTTTCTTTTTTTTTTTTTCGCTCAAGGACTAAGTTATTCACCGTGCAAGTTCCCAGACTCGTTTTCTTCTGACGTTTTGTGCACCATTTTGGTTACTTTCCTTGACTCAGGAAGAGCGGGTTCACGAACACCTGAAGTGCGGGAAAGAATCGTGACACTCTTTGATGGAGGAGATACTTTTGTGTCTAGGGACGAAATCGCCCCTATATCGGAATGATTTGTCTACCTTAAAACGTTGAATAATGGGTAGCAAGACTCTAGGCAGTGCAAACATTTGAAATCTCCTCTGAAGGAAAAAGGAAATGAACGTGTGAAATACACCGAGTCTCAGTAGGCTTATTCGTCCCGAGAATTTTTTTTTTTGCCATTTGTTTTTTTTGAACAGAAGGTATTGAGCAGATTTAAAGGGAAAGTAGTTGGATGCATTGGGAAACTGTTTCAGAAGTGAAATCCCCTTTTGAAAAACGGTGGGGGAAAACTTGAGATGTATTTTTCAGTATTGTCTCTTAGCAAATATTGTACCTTAAAATTTGAATCTAAGTAGTATCATGTCGTTAGTGACTTTTCTGTGGAAGCCGATGGTTGAACTGTGTATGTATCATTTGATATCAGGAAGGTTTTAGTTGGTGTTAAGGTCATCAGGACTTGATACTTTGAAAAACTATAGCATTTAGCCAAGTTTATACACTGTATTTCAAATCATTGAACCGCATTGTCCAATATGAAAGCCAGTAGCCACATGTGGCAACTTAAATTAACTTTAATTTTAAATAAAAGAAATTCAGTTCTTCATTCCTGCTAGCCACATTTCAAGTGTCCCATACCCTGTAGGCTCTTGACTGTGGTATTGCACAGCACGGATGTGGAGCATCTATATCAGAAAGTTCTATGGGGCAGCACTATTAAAGAATAACAGGTAAAGCATAAACCAATTCATGCTAATTACTGTACAGTTAATTCACATTATGCTTTTAATGGTGTGAAACTCTGATCTAGGTACTCTACTAATCTTTACTGATCCAGTGGCGTGTTGTGTTTCCATAACTTATAGTTGAGATAACAGTTTTTGTTTTTAGTCCTACACTTTGGAAGAAAGTTATTTGGATCATTGTGTGCATTAGAAACTTGGTTAACTTTTAGTAAAGAGAGCATCTCATTTTACAGAAACAGAGTTGTAGTTTCAGTTGCACATAAAACCTAGTTGCACGTTTGTGTATTTAGGAATTGCAGTTATGAAGCAATTGTGATGCTACTCCAGTTTTAGATATAATGTCCATGGTAAGGATGATAAAGATTTTTCATTTGAATAGAGCCTGATGCTGGGAAAGATTGAAGGAGGGAGGAGAAGGGGATGACAGAGGATGAGATGGTTGGATGGTATCACCGACTCAATGGACATGAGTTTGAGTAAGCTCCAGGAGTTGGTGATGGACAGAGAGGCCTGGCGTGCTGCAGTCCATGGGGTCGCAAAGAGTTGGATATGATTGAGTGACTGAACTGAACTAAGGATGATATGTAAAATGTCACCTGTAAACTTGAAGATATTTGGGCAAGTTAATGAAGTGGCATGGCTCAGATGGGGGAAGGAGCGTTAGGGTTTACCTCTAAACTACTAATAGTTGGCTCATTTGGTCTGTCTTTTGGAAGACTTCTAAAAGTGAGTTGTTTTTGCCTGGTTTAAAGGGAATAGCCACTTTAAAAAGTCATCTTGTATGTTGATATTTTATTAGCTATTGAAAGTAATGGTAAAAATGAAATGGAATGCAAATATATTTTTAAAAAATAATTTTATTTATTTTTGGCTGTGCTGCTTGTCTTCGTTGCTGCATTGGCTTTAAGTGAGCGGGTGCGTGCTTAGTCCTGTCCAACTTTTTGCAGCCCCCATGTACTGTAGCCCACCAGGTTCCTCTGTCCATGGAATTTTTCAGGCAGGAATACCTGAGTGAGTTGCCATTTCTTTCTCTGGAGGATCTTTCCCACCCAGGAGTCGAACCTCATCTCTTGAGTCCCCCGCATTGGCTTGCAAATTCTTGACCACTGAGCCCCACTAGAGAGTGCACAGGTTTTTCCTTGCAGTGGTTTCTCTTGCTGTGGAGCACAGACTCTAGAGCGCAGGCTTCGGTAACTGCAGCTCCCAAACTCTAGAGTACAGGCTCAATAATTGATCCTAGGCATTTTGGATCTTCCCGGATCAGAGATTGAACCCCTGTCTCCTGCTTTGGCAGGTAAATTCTATACAACTGAGCCCCCAGGGAAGCCTGCAAAGACCATTTTAACCTTTTCCATCTATGAACAGGCCATTCAGCTAGATGAATTATTTTACTTGGAGGAAAGGAGGAGATCTGTTTAAATACACAGAATTGTAAAGCTGGAAGGTGCTTGACAGCATTTTACTCAGTCCTCATTTTCACTTGAGTTTTTCTCTGTTATTTCCATTTTTACACTGTATTTTGCTTTTTTCCATTGTTACAGTCCGTTACATAGAAACTAAACATAGGTAGGGGTTGTTTTTCTTTGTGCACATAAGTGTCAGGGGGGTTATAGTTGGTTTAAACATAGAATCAGTGAGTAAACACAGTAGTTTGTTTTCTTATCCAATCTGTGAATGAGACAGTTCTCCCTCATTTAGTGCCAACCCCAATATAGGGGTAAAGAGTTATTACTGTACTGTTTTTTATTAGTAGGTGAAAATAACTGTAAATGAAATAAAAGGAATGTCTGCTGTTCGTAGGAGTGGAAACATGAATTTTTCCCTTGTCTTTTTTCCCACTTTGATGTGTTTATACACCATGAATCTGTAACAATTGCAGGGTTTTATTCAACAGGTGTCACTGTCAAGTTTTTTTCTCCTTGCATGGTTGCATCTTAAATTTATTTATTTTCCAACTTTTCAGTTCAGTTGCTCAGTTGTGTCCAACTCTTTGCAACCGGATGAACCGCAGCACGCCAGGCCTCCCTGTCCATCACCAACTCCCGGAGTCCACCCATGTTCATTGAGTCAGTGATGCCATCCAACCATCTCTTCCTCTGTTCCCTTCTTCTCCTGCCCTCAATCCCTCCCAGCCACAAGGTCTTTCCAAATGAATCAGCTCTTCGCATCAGGTGGCCAAAGTATTGGAGTTTCAGCTTCAACATCAGTCCTTCCAATGAACACCCAGGACTGATCTCCTTTAGGATTGACTGGTTGGAGCTCCTTGCAGTCCAAGTGACTCTCAAGAGTCTTCTCCAACACCACAGTTCAAAAGCATCAATTCTTCATCACTCAGCTTTCTTTATAGTCCAGCTCTCACATCCATACATGACTCCTGGAAAAACCATAGCCTTGCCTTATTTAACTTATATGCAGAGTACATCATGAGAAGTGCTGGGCTGGAAGAAACACAAGCTGGAATCAAGATTGCCGGGAGAAATATCAGTAACCTCAGATATGCAGATGACACCACCCTTATGGCAGAAAGGGAAGAGGAGCTAAAAAGCCTCTTGATTCCACTAGCTTTGTTCGTAGTGATGCTTTCTAAGGCCAACTTGACTTCACATTCCAAGATGTCTGGCTCTAGATCATTGCAGGCATATATATATTTTTTTTTACCGTATGAGCCACTAGCTGAAGACACACATAAATCAATGCACAAAGTTTGAGACGCTTCACGTGAAAAGCTTTAGAGAAGCTGAAGGAAAACATGGGGCATATTCTCTGAAAATGTAACTAACATATAGTTTAAAAATAAGTTTTTTAAGTCTTAATGTTTCATAATTTTTTTTAATACCTTGTATGATACAGTGTGGAACATGCAGTGCTTTGTGAGAGTTGCAGATAACATGATTCCAAATTCAGAAAGAATCAGATGATTTGGTTTTAGGAAGAGGGAAACCCTCATGGCTAGGGAGGTGTTTGAGGTTCACAGAAAGACTTTGTCGAAAGCAGACATTGGTGCAGGAAAGCAACTAGGGGAATCCCTGAAGGCAAGCCAGAAATAGAGGATGGTGTGTGGCTCAGACAGTAAAGAATCCGCCTGCAATGTGAGAGACCTGGATTCGATCCCTGGATCAGGAAGATCCCCTGGAGGAGGGCATGGCAACCCACTCCAGTATTCTTGTCTGGAGAATCTCATGGACAGAGGAGCCTGGTGAGCTACAGTCCATGGGTTTGCAAAGAGTCAGACATAACTAAGCACCCACACACACAGGAGGTAGACCTGATTGGTGGTTGTAGTTGGAAAGGACTGGAGATGGATTAGTTGAATTAACAGTGACTACATTATGAAGTACTCAGAGTACAAGGTTAAGAAGTTTTGACTGATTGGCAGGTGATGGGAAGTCTGATGTAGGCTCTGTGAAGGGCTTCAGAGGGAATGTGTATATGTGTACTTTTTTCAAGACAGTTCATAGTTTCATTAGATCCTTTGAGAGGTACATGAAACCCTAAAGTTAAATAACTGCTAAATTACAGGTTTTAGAAGGTTAGATTATAAAAGACAAATAGGGACACCCAAGATTTGTTAGGTGGCTACTGCTGTAATTCAGAACATATGTAAAACCTTTTCATTTAGTGTAAACTGCATATATTAATTACTAAGCTGAAGTTTGAATAGAAATGAGTACATCTTTAAAGGATCCTTGTATATATAATAATGACTTATTTATGTGTAGAATTGTGTCTTACAGTCATATAAAAGTTGGTAATTTTTTGTGTGCATAGTCCCACTGTGTGTGCTTTAGTTGCTCAGTGGTGTCTGACTCTTTGCGACCCTGAGAGAGCCCGCCAGATTCCTCAGTCCATGGGAATTCTCCAGGCAAGAAGACTGGGGTGGGTTGCCATGCCCTCCTCCAGGGGAACCTCCCAACCCAGGGACTGAACCCAAATCTCCCGCATTGCACTGTCAGAGCCACCAGGGAAGCCCAGTAGTCCCACTAGGGTCAATTATACATGAATGCAAGTGAACACTGATTGTGGTAGTGGCGGGGGCGGAGGGGGGCAGATAATCCAAATAGTTAGGTTTGGGGTGTATTGGGTTTCTCAGCATTTTGTTTCCTTTTTGTTTTTCTAGCCTAATGTAACATTCAGTGAATGCACTCTCCCTGGGCTAGAATGGGAAATAGATGGGGAAACAGTGTCAGACTTTATTTTTTGGGGCTCCAAAATCACTGCAGATGGTGACTGCAGCCATGAAATTAAAAGACGCTTACTCCTTGGAAGAAAAGTTGTGACCAACCTAGATAGTATATTCAAAAGCAGAGACATTACTTTGCTGACTAAGGTCCGTCTGGTCGAGGCTATGGTTTTTCCTGTGGTCATGTATGGATGTGAGAGTTGGACTGTGAAGAAGGCTGAGCGCCGAAGAATTGATGCTTTTGAACTGTGGTGTTGGAGAAGACTCTTGAGAGTCCCTTGGACTGCAAGGAGATCCAACCAGTCCATTCTGAAGGAGATCAGCCCTGGGATTTCTTTGGAAGGAATGATGCTAAAGCTGAAACTCCAGTACTTTGGCCACCTGATGCGAAGAGTTGACTCATTGGAAAAGACTCTGATGCTGGGAGGGATTGAGGGCAGGAGGAGAAGGGGACGACCGAGAATGAGATGGCTGGATGGCATCACGGACTCGATGAACATGAGTCTGAGTGGGCTCCAGGAGATGGTGATGAACAGGGAGGCCTGGCGTGCTGTGATTCATGGGGTTGCAAAGAGTCGGACATGACTGAGCGACTGAACTGAACTGAACTGGGCTAGAATAAGATGCACCTGAAAACGTTCTGTGCCCGGACAAAATAGAGTTAAGCCTTTTTGTTTAGGATAATGTCTCCTATGGACAAGTCACATCAAACTAATCATTGAGTAATACTTCTAATTTAAAGTAAAAGCTAATGAAATCTTCTGTTACTTAAACCTATCATTTTTTTTTTTAATGTGTTACAGTATATGGTACACAGTGATTACAGTTCTCAAGTACTTTAGGTTTGATTCCCACTCATATCTGTAAACCCAGTTCTTAGTTATACTATTAATTGATTCATCCATCCACTTTTCTTGTGTGATGCTGATTTTAAGAAAAATTGCCAGGATTCTTTAAAGCACAGTCTAGATGGAGTTACTGCTCCTACAACTAAAGTTCACTTTTACCTAGTAAATTTAAGTTCAAATTCTTAATTGGTGATGGTTTCATAATTTGTTTGTCATAAAGTTGAAGGTATGTCTTTTCTATTGTTAAGGATTTAAGGCCACAGGTCATATTAAAGCATGCAGCACAGGACAGTTAAAATATTTTGAAAGGGAAATCAGGAAGCAGTTGTTTCTAACACAAAGGCTTGTTCTAAAAGCCTAGAATGAAAGTAATTACTGTCGAGCACGATATTTTTTATATCCTGTTACCTAAAAAGTACTCAAAAGTCTCCATAAACTTTGTCATATAAATTAATCTGAAGAGGCAACCTTTTCTCTTGCTTCAATTTCTGGATTAAAAGTTTGATAGCTTTTTCTCTTTTTAAAAAATATATGTTTATTGTGGTAGCATTGGTTTATAACATTCTATAAGTTTCATGTGTACAACATTGTATTTCTACCTCTGTATATACTACCGCATGTTTACCACTTCGGTCTCCTATCCCCACCCCTTCCCCTCTGCTAATCATTACTTTGTTCTCTATGTTTGTTTTTGTTTGGTTTATTCATTTATTTTGTTTTTTATTTTTTATATTCGATCCATGAGTGAAGGCATACAGTATTTGTCTTTCTCTGTCTGAATTACTTTGCATAATGCCCTCAAGGTTTACCCATGTTTTCACAAGGGCAGAATTTCACCTTTTTTTTTTTAATGGATAAGTCAGTCAGTCAATTCAGTCACTCAGTCATGGATGACTCTTTGTGACCCCATGGACTGCAGCATACCAGGCTTCTATCCCCAACATCCGAAGCTTGCTCAAACTCACGTCCCCTGTGCTCTGTTGTCCCCTTCTTCTCCTGCCTTCAGTCTTTCCCAGCATCAGGGTTTTTTTCCATTGAGTCAGTTCTTCTCATCAGGTGGCCATAGTACTGGAGTTTCAGCTTCAGCATCAGTCCTTCATGAATATTCAGGGATAATTTCCTTTAGGATGGACTGGTTTGATCTCCTTGCAGTCCAGGGGACTCTCGAGAGTCTTCTCCAACACTACAGTTCAAAAGCATCAATTCTTCAGCGCTTAGCTTTCTTTATGGCTCAATTCTCACATCCATACATGACTACTGGAAAAAAACATAGTTTTGATTAGACGGACCTTTGTTGGCAAAGTAATGTTTCTGCTTTTTAATATGCTGTCTATGTTGGTCATAACTTTCCTTCCAAGGATTAAGCATCTTTTAATTTCATGGCTGCAGTCACCATCTGCAGTGATTTTGGAGCCCCCCAAAAATAAAGTCTTTCACTGTTTCCATTGTTTCCCCATCTATTTGTCATGAAGTGATGGGACTGGATGCCATGATCTTAGTTTTCTGATTGTTGAGTTTCAAGCCAACTTTTTCACTCTCGTCTTTCACTTTCATCAAAAGGGTCTTTAGTTCCTCTTTGCTTTTTGCCATAAGGGTGGTGTCATTTGCATATCTGAGATTACTGAAATTTCTCCTGGCAGTCTTGATTCCAGCTTGTGCTTCATCCAGCCCTGCATTTTGCATGAGATACTCTGCATATAAGGTAAATAATAATGTATAAGTAGTATCCATTATATACGTCATCTTTATCCTTTCACCTATCCATGGACATTTACATTGCTTCCATATCTTGGCTATTGTAAATAATGCTGTGATGAACATAGGTGTGCGTGTATCTTTTCTAATTAGTGTTTTGTATTCTTTGGATAAATACCCAGAAGGGGGATAACTGGATTATATGGTAGTTCTGTTTTTAATTTTTTGAGGAATTTCCATATTGTTTTCCATGCTGGCTGCACCAGTTTACATTACCACCACCAACACTTGTTTTTTCTTGGTTTCTTGATAATAGCCATTCTTACAGGTGTAAGGTGATACCTTATTTTAAAATTTTTTCTAATTAAAAAATCACTGGTAACTAGTGATGTTGAACATCTTTCACATGCTTGTTTGGCCATCTGCATGTTTTTTGGAAAAATGTCTATTCCGTTACTCTGCCCATTTTTTAATGAAGTGTCTTTTTGTTGTTGAGTTACAGCTTTTCCTTTTTGAAACACCTTTACTGATAAAATTCACAAACCAATTTAAATTATACAGTTCAGTGGTTTTTAGTATATTCACAGAGCTGTGTATCTTCACAATTTTAGAACATTCTATCTTGCCTAAAAGATACCTCTAACCCCTAAATCTGTTATTCCTCCAAGCTCCTGTCATCCCCAACCCTCGACAACTACTAATCTACTTTTTGTCTCTAAAATTTGCCTTAGTATGTTTTCTGAGCTCATTCATGTTGTGAAAGTGAAGTTGCTCAATCATATCCGATTCTTTGTGATCCCATGGACTGTAGCCCACCAGGCTCCTCCGTTCATGGGATTTTCCAGGCAAGAATACTGGAGTGGGTTGCCATTTCCTTCTCCAGGGGATCTTCCCAACCCAGGGTATCCCACATTGCAGGCAGACGCTTTACCCTCTGAGCCACCAGGGAAGGCATTCATGTTGTAGCTTGTATCAATATTTTATTGCTGAGTAATAAAATAATGATTTCATTGTATCGTATGCCACATTTTCACTTTTTGGCTAAGTATGAATAATGCTGCTGTGAACATTTGTGTGAACATTAGTTTTTATTTCTCTTGGATGTGTAGTTAGGAGTGTAACTGCTGCTGCTGCTGCTGCTGCTAAGTCGCTTCAGTCGTGTCCGACTCTGTGCGACCCCATAGATGGCAGCCCACCAGGCTCCCCCGTCCCTGGGATTCTCCAGGCAAGAACACTGGAGTGGGTTGCCATTTACTTCTCCAGTGCATGAAAGTGAAAAGTGAAACTGAAGTTGCTCAGTCGTGTCCGACTCTTAGCGACCCCATGGACTGCAGCCTACCAGGCTCCTCTGCCCATGGGATTTTCCAGGCAAGAGTACTGGAGTGGGGTGCCACTGCCTTCTCCAGGAGTATAACTAGCTAGGTCATATTGTTACTCTGTATTTAGCCATTTAAGAAACTTCCAGTCCATTTTCCAGAGTAGCTGTGTCACTCTGAATTCCCACCAGCAGTGTATGAGGGTTCTGGTTTCCCCACATCCTCAGAAACACTGTCTGTCATCCTGTGTGTGTGAAATGGCATCACTTTTGGTTTTGATTTGCATTTCCCTGATGGTTAATGATGCTGAGCATCTTTTCATCAGATCCTTGTCCCTTTTTTAATTGGGCTATTTGTCTTTTTACTATTGAGTTGTAAGTGTTCTTTATACATATTAGATACAAGTCCGTTAACAGAAATATGATTTGCAAAAAGTTTCTCCTAATCTGTAGGTCGTCTCTCTATCCCTTGGTAATATTCTTTGAGGCATAAAAGCTTTTAATTATGAAGTCCAATTTATCCTTGATTCCTAGGGTTTTGACTCAAGGGCCTAGGCGAATAGGGCATGAGGAAGAGGAGCTGGTTTGAGGGCAGATGAATTCAGTTCCAGATGTACTGCTTTCCTACTGGGACATTTAATGTAGAAGTGTTGTTAGATAGGCAGGCAGTTAAATGTGAGGGTGGGCTCAGAGAAAAGCGTTTTCTGTGGTAGTGAGGTGAATGAGAAGAGTCCCTGGCCGAGGAGAGTGTGAGGGAGGTATGGAAGGCGTGGAGGCAGGGAAGCCGGAGAAGCGTCCCCAGCGCGGGGCAGAGGGCCACGGGAAGGCCGCTCCGGGAGGGGAGAGGGAAGGTCCCGGTGGCTCTCAGGCCCGGAGACTCAGTTCTCTCCGCATCTTTTAGGGCTTTTTATCCACACATTGTTTAAAACTTTTCCATGAAGTTTCTGTTTGCCTCAAGTTCTTCTTCCTAAGTCAGCCATTCCTAACACGGACACAAACTAGAACCGCTTAGCCGTCTGAAGGACAGGCTTTGGGGATCCCGTTAGATCTGAGTGAGGATCAGCTGGTGCGGTGCCCCCGCCTCTGTACTTTAAAACCTCTCAGGTGAAGACTGGCTTGCTCTTCACCAGTACTGTTTCTTTTCCTCTTGGATCCCAGCTAACTATAATGACCAGCCCCTCTTGCACTTGACTGAGAACTGGCTGTAGAAAATTAAGCTACAAAAAAATATGTAATTGAGCGTTTCTTCAACTCTGGCAAACACAAACCTCCTTTGAACAGCCCTCTGTTTTCTTCACGTTCTGACTGGGTGTTGGCTGCCAGAGCAACTTTGGAAAAGAGGGTTCCAAGAGAGCTGGATATTTGTCATCTGGGTCATCTCCAGCTTTTTCACGCCCCCAGCTGATCATTCACGTGTCTTTTTGGATTTCATACAGGCTAAGTCCTAAGTCGCTTCAGTCATGTCTGACTCTTTGCAGCCCTGTTGACTGTAGCCCAGCAGGCTTCTCTGTCCCTGGGATTCTCCAGGAAAGAATACTGGAGTGGGCTGCCATTTCCTCCCCCAGGGCGCTTTCCCCTCCCAGAGATCGAACCCATATCTCTTACGTCTCCTGCATTGACAGGTGGGTTCTTTACCTATTAGAGGGAACCTAATAGGAGTATTTCCCAATGTAGAAACTAGTTAAGAGTTCTAAATTAAATACTGTATAGGTGTACTATAGAAATGTTCTGGAAGATTGTGTATATGGTTAATCCACTTATTGAATAGTGCCACCTGGTAAACCCTAAAGACATGAAATAAAAATTAACTATTATGTTAGGCCATCTGGATCAGACGGTAAAGAAACCATCTGCAGTGCGGGAGACCTGAGTTCAATCCTTGGGTTGGGAAGATCCCCTGGAGGAGGGCATGGCAGCCCACTCCAGTACTCTTGCCTGGAGAATCCCCATGGACAGAGGCGCCTGGCGGGCTGCAGTCCATGGGGTTCCAGAGAGTCGGACGCAACTGAACGACTAAGCACACGTGTTATGCCACAGTCTGGGGGTTTATTTATTAAAACACATACTGTAACTTTAATTGATAAAACTCCTTAGATAATTATCCAAATTATAATTTAGAAGCAGTTGCCCTTGGTTTGTATTATTTGTATTTTTAAATTCATGTGTTTGGTAGGTTGGGCTTTCCTGGTGGCTCAGTGGTAAAGAATCCTCCTGCCAATGCAGGAGATGTGGATTCTTTCCCTGGAGAAAGATCCCCTGGAGAAAGAAATGGCAGCCCATTCCAGTATTCTTGCCTGGGAAATTCCATGGACAGAGGAGCCTGGCAGGCTGCAGTCTGTGGGGTTGCAAAAGAATCAGATATGGCTTAGCGACTAAAATAACAAACAGCAACAATAATTTGATAGGTTAGTCTTCAGTTGTTGACTTCCAGACCATATATATATGTATGTGCTATTTTCCTTGGAATTATTTTCTTAGAAATCATTATAATTAACATCCTGGTTATATTATTAGATAACAAACATTTGTATGCCTGCTACCTGCTGGCCCTTGAAAATGAAGATATATCTATGTATAAAACAGGGGCTCTGTTTTCTAGTATGGGAAAATCTGTAATTAGATAAGAACAGTTATGCTACTTGTGCTTTGAGAGCATCAAAGGGGCAAATGGCTAATTGAACCCAGTCGTGGAGTTAGGCATCCTTAAAGTGTATTTCAATGAGGTTTTATTTACCCATGTTCCTCTTGTAATATTTTTTTCTCTCATTCTTGGTGGACAAGAGCCCTGTATAGCCTGAGTAAAATATCTTTTTCAGTTCAGTCGATCAGTCGTGTCCGACTCTTTGCGACCCCATGAACCGCAGCACGCCAGGCCTCCCTGTCTATCACCAACTCTCGGAGTCCACCCAAACCCATGTCCATTGAGTTGGTGATGCCATCCAGCCATCTCATCCTCTGTCGTCCCCTTCACCTCCTGCCTTCAATCTTGCCCAGCATCAGGGGCTTTTCAAATGAGTCAGCTCTTCGCATCAGGTGGCCAAAGTACTGGAGTTTCAGCTTCAACATCAGTCCTTCCAGTGAACACCCAGGACTGATCTCCTTTAGGATGGACTGGTTGGATCTCCTTGCAGTCCAAGGGACTCTCAAGAGTCTTCTCCAACACCACAGTTCAAAAGCATCAATTCTTCGGTGCTCAGNTTTTCAAATGAGTCAGCATTTCGCATCAGGTGGCCAAAGTACTGGAGTTTCAGCTTCAACATCAGTCCTTCCAGTGAACACCCAGGACTGATCTCCTTTAGGATGGACTGGTTGGATCTCCTTGCAGTCCAAGGGACTCTCAAGAGTCTTCTCCAACACCACAGTTCAAAAGCATCAATTCTTCGGTGCTCAGCTCAGTCATCCATACATGACTATTGGAAAAACCATAGCCTTGACTAGATGGACCTTTGCTGGCAAAGTAATGTCTCTGCTTTTGAATATGCTATCTAGGTTGGTCATAACTTTTCTTCCAAGGAGTAAGCATCTTTTAATTTCATGGCTGCAATCACCATCTGCACTGATTTTGGAGCCCCAAAAAATAAAGTCTGACACTGTTTCCACTGTTTCCCCATCTGTTTGCCATGAAGTGATGGGACCGGATGCCATGATCTTCGTTTTCTGAACGCTGAGCTAGCTTTAAGCCAACTTTTTCACTCTCCTCTTTCACTTTCATAAAGAGGCTCTTTAGTTCTTCACTTTCTGCCATAAGGGTGGTGTCATCTGCATATCTGAAGTTATTGATATTTTTCCTGGCAATCTTGATTCCAGCTTGTCCTTCATCCAGCCCAGCGTTTCTCATGATGTACTCTGCATATAACTTAAATAATGTATCAAGAATTCTTATCTAATGAACATTAACCAAGGAGGCTGACAAAGATGGCTACTACACACACACACACAAATCCCAAAGTGAAAGTTATTATCCTTTAGTATTACTGCAAAAAAAATTTAACTCAATATGAAACAAACTCAGAAAATGGAAACAGAAAACATCCAGATTATAAATATGCACAGAGGCAGTAAAAGAGCATGCTACTGCTAAGTCACTTCAGTCGTGTCCGACTCTGTGCGACCCCATAGACAGAAGCCCACCAGGGTCCCCCAGCCCTGGGATTCTCCAGGCAAGAACACTGGAGTGGGTTGCCATTTCCTTCTCCAGCATAAAAGTATATAAACTTTTTAAAAAATTCTTAAACATGATATAAAATTTGTGACCAACTGATTCATGCTACTACATGGATGAACCATAAAAATATTATGTAAAGTGACAGAAGTCAGACATAAAATAACACATGCTATATGATTCCAATTATATGAAATATAGACAAATTTATAGAGACAGAAAGTAGATTAGTGACTACTAGGGGTTAGGAGGAGGGGAAAACAAAGAGTGACTGCTAATGGATTTTTGGAGTAATGAATCTAGAATTAGGTAATGACTGTACAATTCTGTGAATATAATAAAAACTACTGAACACTTTGAAAGGGTGAATTTCACAGTATGCAAATTATATCTCAATTTTTTAATTTTTATAACCACTTTGGCTATTTTATCTGAAAGAAAATTGTTTCTTAATAGGAATCTTATTGTATAATAGTTTGCTTCTTCAAGCTGATCTACACTAGAGGTTATAAACTGGTCCTCTCAGTTCACTTCATCACTCAGTCGTGTCCAGCTCTTTGCGACCCCATGGACTGCAGCACACCAGGCTTCCTTGTGCTTCACCAACTCTGGGAGCTTGCTGAAACACATGTCCATCAGTTGGTGATGCCATCTAACCATCTCATCCTCTGTCATCCCCTTCTCCTCCTGCCTTCAACCTTTCCCAGCATCAGGGTCTTTTCAAATGAGTTGGCTCTTTGCATCAGGTGGCCAAAGTACCGAAGCTTCAACATCAGTCCTTCCAATGAGTATTCAGGATTGATTTCCTTTAGGATTGACAGGTTTGATCTTGCTCTCAAGAGTCTTCTCCAACACCACAGTTCAAAAACAGCACTTTTTCAGCACTCAGCTTTCTTTATGGTCCAACTCTCACATCCATACATGACTACCAGAAAAACTATAGCTTTGACTGGACGAACCTCTGTTGCAAAGTAATGTCTCTGCTTTTGAATATGCTGTCTAGACTGGTCATAACTTTTCTTCCAAGGAGCAATCATCTTTTAGTTTCATGGCTGCAGTCATCACTGCAGTGATTTGGGAGCCCAAGAAAATANGCTTTGACTGGACGAACCTCTGTTGCAAAGTAATGTCTCTGCTTTTGAATATGCTGTCTAGACTGGTCATAACTTTTCTTCCAAGGAGCAATCATCTTTTAGTTTCATGGCTGCAGTCATCACTGCAGTGATTTGGGAGCCCAAGAAAATAAAGTCTCTCATTGTTTCCACTGTTCCCCCTTCTATTTCCCATGAAGCGATGGGACTGGATGCCATCATCTTCGTTTTCTGAATATTGGTTTTAAGCCAGGTTTTTCACTCTCCTTTCACTTTCATCAAGAGGGTCTTTAGTTCCTCTTTGCTTTCTGCCATAAGGGTGGTGTCATCTCTGTATCTGAGGTCATTGATATTTCTCCCGGCAATCTTGATTGCAGCTTGTGCTTCATCCAGCCCAGCATATCGCATGATGTACTCTGCATATAAGTTAAATAAGCAGAGTGACAATATACAGCCTTGACAAACTCATTTCCCCCACTGGAACCATTCTGTTGTTCCATGTCCAGTTCTAATTGTTGCTTCCTGACCTGCATATAGATTTCTCAAAAGGCAGGTCAGGTGGTCTGGTATTCCCATCTCTTGAAGAATTTTCCTCAGTTTGTTGTGATCCACACAGTCAAANCAGAGTGACAATATACAGCCTTGACAAACTCATTTCCCCCACTGGAACCATTCTGTTGTTCCATGTCCAGTTCTAATTGTTGCTTCCTGACCTGCATATAGATTTCTCAAAAGGCAGGTCAGGTGGTCTGGTATTCCCATCTCTTGAAGAATTTTCCTCAGTTTGTTGTGATCCACACAGTCAAAGGCTTTGGTGTACTCAATAAAGCAGATGTTTTTCTGGCACTCTCTTGCTTTTTCGATGATCTGACCAATGTTGGCAATCTTATCTCTGTTTTATCTGCCTTTGAACAGCTTGATCATCTGCAAGTCCTTGGTTCACATACTGTTGAAGCTTAGCTTGGTGAACTTTGAGCATTACTTTGTTAGCATGTGAAATGAGTGCAATTGTGCGGTAGTTTGAACATTCTTTGGCATGCCTTTCTTTGGGATTGGAATGAAAACTGACCTTTTCCAGTCCTGTGGCCACTGCTGAGTTTTCCAAATTTGCTGGCATATTTGAGTGCAGCACTTTCACAGCATCATCTTTTAGGACTTGAAATAGCTCAGTTGGAATTCCATCACCTCCACTAACTTTGTTCGTAGTGATGCTTCCTAAGGCCCACTTGACTTTGAATTGCAGGATGTCTGGCTCTAGGTGAGTGATCATACCACTGTGCTTATCTGGGACAAGATCTTTTTTGTATAGTTCTTCTGGGCTTCCCTGGTGGCTCAGAGGTTAAAGCATCTGCCTCTGATGCGGGAGACCCGGGTTCGATCCCTGGGTCGGGAAGATCCCCTGGAGAAGGAAATGGCAATCCACTCCAGTATTCTTGCCTGGAGAATCCCATGGGCGGAAAAGCCTAGTAGGTTACAGTCCACGGGGTCGCAAAGAGTCGGACACGACTGAGCGACTTCACCTCACCTCACCTCACCTCTGCATATTCTTGCCACCTTTTCTTAATATCATCTGCTTCTTTTAGGTCCATACCTTTTCTGTCCTTTATTGTGCTCATCTTTGCATGAACCTTGGTAGCTCTGATTTTCTTGAAGAGATCTCTAGTCTTCCCATTCTATTGTTTTCCTATATTTCTTTGCACTGATCATAGAGAAGGCATTCTTATCTCTCCTTGCTATTCTTTGGAACTCTGCATTTCCTACTAACCCCCTTTTAAAACCACAGCTTTAAGATTTCCTCAATGATTATTACCAACTTGCCAGCATTTATAAATAGAAATATTTCATAAGAATCTGTATTTCTGGCTTCCTACAAAAAAACTGGAGTTCTCAAAATATTAGGCACACCTTCCCAGCAACAACGGACTGGAGCTGATTAGCAGCTATGTTATCTGCCATGATCTCCATCATTCCCAATTGTCTCCAAGATACTGAAGCCAAGTATCAGCTGCCATTCAGCTCCCTGTTTGTGAGTTTTTATCCCTTATCCAAAGACCATCTACCTTTCTTATTAACGTATACTATGAATCACTGCTGATAAAATATAACCCTGTAATTGGTCTAAGGGTACAAATGTCCAGCTATAAGATGAGAAAGTTCTGGAGGTCTAGTGAACAGTGCAGTGAGTATAATTTGCAATGCTCTATTGTATATACGTGGACTTCCCTGGTGGCTTAGATGGTAAAGCGTCTGTCTACAATGCGGGAGACCTGGGTTCGATCCCTGGGTAGGGAAGATCCCCTGGAGAAGGAAATGGCAATCCACTCCAGTACTATTGCTTGGAAAATCCCATGGACAGAGGAGCCTGGTAGGCTACAGTCCATGGGGTCGCAGAGATGGACACGACTGAGCGACTTCACACACACATACATTGTATATACATAATTGAAAGTTGCTAAGTCATAGACCTCAAATACTGAAAGTTGTTACAAGACATAAACCTTATATATTATTTACACACAAAATGATAATTACATGAAGGGACAGATGTGACTGTAGCCATGAAATTAAAAGATGCTTGCTCCTTGGGAAGAAAGCTATGACAAACTTATCGTATTAAAAAGCAGAGACATTACTTTGCCGACAAAGGTCCAGATAGTCAGAGGTATGGTTTTTCCAGTAGTCATGTATGGATGTGAGAGTTGGACTATAAAGAGAGCCGCCTGTTGAAGAATTAATGCTTTCTAATTATGGTGCTGAAAAAGACTCCTGAGAGTCCCTTGGACTGCAAGGAGATACAACCAGTCCGTCCTAAAGGAAATCAACCCTGAATATTCCTTGAAAGGATTAATGCTAAAGCTAAAGCTTCGATACTTTGGCCACCAGATGCAAAGAGCTGACTCACTGGAAAAGACCCTGATGCTGGGAAAGATTGAAGGCAAAAAGAGAAGCGGGTGGCAGAGGATGAGATGGTTAGATAGCATCACCAACTCAGCAGATGTAAATCTGACCAAGCTCCGGCAGATAGTGAAGGACAAAGGAGCCTGTCATACTGCAGCCCATGGCATTGCAAAGAGTGAGACACAACTTAGTAACTGAACAACAACTTGGAAGTGTTGACTAACTTACTGTAGTAACCCATTTCACAACACATTCATGTATCAGAGCAGTGTTGTACACTTCAAACTCACATATGTTATGTATGAATAACACCTCCATAAAGTTGGAAAATGTACAAAAAAGATCTTCACGACTCAGATAATCACGATGGTGTGACCACTCACACTCACCTAGAGCCAGACCTCCTGGAATGTGAAGTCAAGTGGGCCTGAGGAAGCATCATTATGAACAAAGTTAGTGGAGGTGATGGAATTCCAGTTGAGCTGTTTCAAATTCTAAAAGATGATGCTGTGAAAGTGCTGCACTCAATAAGTCAGCAAATTTGGAAAACTCAGCAGTGGCCACAGGACTGGAAAAGGTCAGTTTTCATTCCAATCCCAAAGAAAGGCAATGCCAAAGAATCCTCTAACAACTGCACAATTGCACTCATCTCACACACTAATAAAGTAATGCTCAAAATTCTCCAAGCCAGGCTTCAGTAATACATGAACCGTGAATAATACGTGAACCATGAACTTCCAGATGTTCAAGCTGGTTTTAGAAAAGGCAGAGGAACCAGAGATCATTGCGAACATCATCTGTTAGATCATCGAAAAAGCAAGAGAAACATGTTCCAGAAAAACATCTATTTCTGCTTTATTGACTATGCCAAAGCCTTTGACTGTGTGGATCATAACAAACTGTGGAAAATTCTTAAAGAGATGGGAATACCATACCACCTGACCTATCTCTTGAGACCTGTATGCAGGTTAGGAAGCAACCGTTTGAACTGGACATGGAACAACAGAATGGTTCCAATGTGGGAAAGGAGTCTGTCAAGGCTGTATATTGTCACTCTGCTTATTTAACTTATATGCAGAGTACATCATGTGATATGCTGGGCTGGATGAAGCACAAGCTGCAATCAATAGCTGCAAGCACAGCGTGCAAACAAGCTGCTGGGAGAAATATCAATGACCTCAGACATGGAGATGACACCACCCTTATGGCAGAAAGCAAAAAGGAACTAAAGACCCTCTTGATGAAAGTGAAAGGAGAGTGAAAAACCTGGATTAAAACCAATATTCAGAAAACGAAGATGATGGCATCCAGTCCCATCACTTCATGGGAAATAGATGGGGAAACAATGAGAGACTTTATTTTCTTGGGCTCCCAAATCACTGCAGTGATGACTGCAGCCATGAAACTAAAAGATGATTGCTCCTTGGAAGAAAAGGAGATCCAACCAGTCCATTCTGAAGGAGATCAACCCTGGGATTTCTTTGGAAGGAATGATGCTGAAGCTGAAACTCCAGTACTTTGGCTACCTCATGTGAAGAGTTGACTCATTGGAAAAGACTCTGATGCTGGGAGGGATTGGGGGCAGGAGGAGAAGGGGATGACTGAGGATGAGATGGCTGGATGGCATCACGGACTCGATGGATGTGAGTCTGAGTGAACTCCAAGAGATGGTAATGAACAGGGAGGCCTGGCGTGCTGCGATTCATGGGGTCACAAAGAGTCGGACATGACTGAGCAACTGAACTGAGCTGACTAGATGGACCTTTGTTGACAAAGTAATACCTCTGCTTTTGAAAATGCTATCTAGGTTGGACATAACTTTTCTTCCAAGGAGTAAGCGTCTTCTAATTTCATGGCTGCAGTCACCATCTGCAGTGATTTTGGAGCCCAAAAAAATAAAGTCTGACACTGTTTCCCCATCTATTTCCCATGAAGTGATGGGACCAGATGCCATGATCTTCGTTTTCTGAATGTTGAGCTTTAAGCCAACTTTTTCGCTCTTCTCTTTCACTTTCATCAAGAGGCTTTTTAGCTCCTCTTCCCTTTCTGCCATAAGGGTGGTGTCATCTGCATATCTGAGGTTATTGATATTTCTCCCGGCAATCTTGATTCCAGCTTGTGTTTCTTCCAGCCCAGCGTTTCTCATGATGTACTCTGCATAGAAGTTAAATAAGCAGGGTGACAATATACAGCCTTGACGTACTCCTTGTCCTATTTGGAACCAGTCTGTTGTTCCATGTCCAGTTCTAACTGTTGCTTCCTGACCTGCATACAGATTTCTCAAGAGGCATAGCCGTAGTTTTTGTAATGCCCATTCAGTGTGTTTATGCAATGGAAGTGAGTTCATAGGACAGGATGGTGAGGAGAATTGGGATAATTTCAGAATTTTCTCTTATTATGTCTGTATAGTTTAATGGAGAATATAAAATAGCATAAAATGAGCACCTACTGCTGGATAGATGCGTTTACGATTTGCTTGTAATTCATACAGTCCTTTGGAAAAGGCAATGGCACCCTACTCCAGTACTCTTGCCTGGAAAATCCCATGGATGGAGGAGCCTGGTAGGCTGCAGTCTGTGGGGTCGCTAAGAGTCGGACACGACTGAGCGACTTCACTTTCACTTTTCACTTCCATGCATTGGAGAAGGAAATGGCAACCCACTCCAGTGTTCTTGCCTGGAGAATCCCAGGGACGGCGGAGCCTGGTGGGCTGCCATCTGTGGGGTCGCACAGAGTCGGACACGACTGAAGTGACTTAGCAGCAGCAGCATACGTCCTTAGTGTAGTTTTGAATGTTACTTCGAGTTGGAGGAATTTCTTTGAACCATAATATGTTACAGTTACTTGGAAAAATTATGTAGGAGACCTATTAAAAAAACCTGCTTTGTTATTTTTTTAAAAATTTAGTTTTATTTTTAATTGGAGGATAATCACTTTACAATATTTTGATGATTTCTGCTGTACATCAACATGAGTCAACCATAGGTATAGGTATGTCTCCTCTCTCTTAAACCTCCTTCCCACATGCTGTGTTGCTTTTTAAGTCTGATCTTGGGGCTAGTATTTTCACCCTCTGAACGTTGTTATCTTCATCTGTAAAGTGGGCACACTAAAGACACCTTCCATTATGATAATTGTGGGGATTTATGAAAATGTCTTATAAGTCCATGTATGTTTCTTTTATTGACTAAGCTACTTTTGGCAAACTACCTAAATTTCAGTAGAGGTGATTTGGATCAAATCCTTGACTCACAACCCAGAGCCAAACTGCCTTTATCCATTGTCCTTGAAAGAGGAGAGGTCAAAGATGAATGATTTTAATTTTATTTTTGTGAGAGACTGTGGTGACTCTAACCCCCACAGTTTCCATTAAAAAAAACTCAAAAATAGTTATTCATTTTCTTTTTCTAATTACTTGGCAGAAATTTAGAATTGAAAGGGAGAAACAAGTAACAACCAACCTTTGCTTCAAAAGGGATTCTTGGGTCCTGGAGACCAGAGAAATGAGCAGGAGTGCTCAGGGTGAGTTTGGGTGGATTGCAGAACCTGGGTAGTAATTACTTTCACTGAGCTAAAACTTTAACTTAAGACACAGAAGCAGTTCAGTTCAGTTCAGTCGCTCAGTCGTGTCGACTTTTTGCGACTCCATGGACTGCAGCACACCAGGCCTTCCTGTCCATCACTAACTCCTAGAGTTTACTCAAACTTAAGTCTGTTGAGTCAGTGATGCCATCCAACTATCTCATCCTCTGTCGTCCCCTTCTCCTGCCTTCGATCTTTCCCAGCATCAGGGTCCTTTCAAATGAGTTAGCTCTTCGCATTAGGTGGCCAAAGTATTGGAGCTTCAGCTTCAGCATCAGTCCCACCCAGGACTGATATCCTTTAGGATGTACTGGTTGGATCTCCTTGCTGTCTATGGGGATCTCAAAAGAGTCTTCTTCAACATCACAGTTCAAAAGCATTAATTCTTCAGTGCTCAGCTTTCTTTATAGTCCAACTCTTACATCCATACATGACTACTGGAAAAACCATAGCCTTGACTAGACGGACCTTTGTGGACAAAGTAATGTCTTTGCTTTTTAATATGCTATCTAGGTTGGTCATAACTTTCCTTCTAAAGGTTAAGTGTCTTTTAATTTCATGGCTGCATTCACCATCTGCAGTGATTTTAGAGCCAAATATATATATATATATATATATATAAAGTCAGCCACTGTTTCTACTGTTTCCTCATCTATTTCCCATGAACTGATGGGACCAGATGCCATGTTCTTAGTTTTCTGAATGTTGAGCTTTAAGTCAACTTTTTCACTCTCCTCTTTCACTTTCATCAAGAGGCACTATAGTTCCTCTTTGATTTCTACCATAAGGGTGGTGTCATCTGCATATCTGAGGTTATTGATATTTCTCCCAGCAATCTTGATTCCAGTATGTGCTCCCTCCAGCCCTGCATTTCTCATGATGTACTCTACATATAAGTTAAATAAGCAGGGTGACAATATGCACCTTTGATGTACTCCTTTTCCTACTTGGACTAGATCTAATAGACAGAGTGTGTGCCTGATGAACTATGGATGGAGGTTCGTGACATTGACAGAAATCAAGACCATCTCCAAGAAAAAGAAATGCAAAAAAAGGAAAGAGGCTGTCTGAGGAGGCCTTACAAATAGCTGTGAAAAGAAGAGCAGAGAAAAGGAAAGATATAAGCATCTGAATGCAGAGTTCCAAAGAATAGCAAGAAGAGATAAGAAAGCCTTCCTCAGGGATCAGTGCAAAGAAATAGAGGAAAACAATAAAATGGGAAAGACTAGAGATCTCTTCAAGAAAATTAGAGATACCAAGGGAACATTTCATGCAAAGATGAGCTTGATAAAGGACAGAAATGTTATGGACCCAACAGATACTAAGAAGAGGTAGCAAGAATACACAGAAGAACTGTACAAAAAAGATCTTCATGACCAAGATAATCACGATGGTGTGATCACTCACACTCACCTAGAGCCAGACATCTTGGAATGTGAAGTCAAGTGGGCCTTAGAAAGCATCACTACGAACAAAGCTAGTGGAAGTGACGGAATTCCAGTTGAGCTGTTTCAAATCCTGAAAGATGATGCTGTGAAAGTGCTGCACTCAATCTGCCAGCAAATTTGGAAAACTCAGCAGTGGCCACAGGACTGGAAAAGGTCAGTTTTCATTCCAATTCCAAAGAAAGGCAATGCNTCAAGTGGACCTTAGAAAGCATCACTATGAACAAAGCTAGTGGAAGTGATCGAATTCCAGTTGAGCTGTTTCAAATCCTGAAAGATGATGCTGTGAAGGTGCTGCACTCAATATGTCAGCAAATTTGGAAAACTCAGCAGTGGCCACAGGACTGGAAAAGGTCAGTTTTCATTCCAATCCCAAAGAAAGGCAGTGCCAAAGAATGCTCAAACTACCGCACAATTGCACTCATCTCACATGCTAGTAAAGTAATGCTCAAAATTCTCCAAGCCAGGCTTCAGCAATACATGAACCGTGAACTTCCAGATGTTCAAGCTGGTTTTAGAAAAGGCAGAGGAACCAGAGATCAAATTGCCAACATTTGCTGGATCCTCGAAAAAGCAAGAGAGTTCCAGAAAAACATCTATTTCTGCTTTATTGACTATGCCAAAGACTTTGACTATGTGGATGACAACAAACTGTGGAAAATTCTGAAAGAGATGGGAATACCAGACCACCTGACCTGCTTCTTGAGAAACGTATATGCAGGTCAGGAAACAACAGTTAGAACTGGACACGAGACAACAGATTGGTTCCAAATAGAAAAAGGAGTACATCAAGGCTGACGTGTTGATTGTTAATAATTTTCTAGCGTGCAGTGCTACGCTGCTGCTTCTGCTAAGTCGCTTCAGTTGTGTCCGACTCTGTGCGGTGCTATAAATGATTGTAAAGCCGTATGCCATTTAGTGACATGGATTGGGAGGGGCATGCATATATTTATATTTTCAGGTGATTGTCAAATCTGTAATGCTTGAATTTCTTCACTCTACAACACTCTCAGACCCAAACCATCTATTATGTAGTGAAAAAATTGTATAACTAGAGACATGATACTTACTAACACATTAGGACTATGAATGGACTTAAACTCAAGTTTTCTGAGTTCAAGTTTAGTGGATAAGAAGAGTAGCTTTCTTATGGGATTTAGAGAGAATGAAATTTAACATGTGTGTTTTGAGTGTTAAGAACAGTAACTAACAAAGGGAAAGACTTAACAAATGAAAGCCACCATCAAGGCTGCTGTCATTTTTACTGTTTATTATTGCTGTCATTACCACCACATTGTGCAAGATATTGTCAAGCAGTTCTTTGGTGTGTGCCGTGCTGGAGAAGTTCATCTTTTGCTAATACATGGAAGCAAGTGCTCAACTTATGGCTCTATTTAAAGAAAATTCCTCAAAGCTGCTATACTTTTGATTTCCATTAAGACTTACGAAGAAATTCCCTGGCAGTACAGTGGTTAGGACTCTGTGCTTTGACTGCTGAGGGTCTGGATTCAATCCTTGGTCAGGGAACTAAGATCCCACAAGGTGCTCTGCTGCTGCTGCTAAGTCGCTTCAGTCGTGTCCGGCTCTGTGCGACCCCATAGATGGCAGCCCACCAGGCTCCACCGTCCCCGGAATTCTCTAGGCAAGAACACTGGAGTGGGTTGCCATTTCCTTCTCCAGTGCATGAAAGTGAAGAGTGAAAGTGAAATCGCTCAGTTGTGTCCGACTCCTAGCGACCCCAGGGACTGCAGCCCACCAGGCTCCTCCGTCCATGGGATTTCCCAGGCAAGAGCACTGGAGTGGGGTGCCATTGCCTTCTCTGCACAAGGTGTGGGGCACTGCCAGAACAAACGGGAAAAGGAAAACTCATGGAAAGCATTGGTAGAATATAGTTGAATGGTAATTTGGAATCCCAATTTTGAATTTTGTATATTTGTATCTCTTTATGGATTGATTTGGAGAAGGAAATGGCAACCCACTCCAGTATTCTTGCCTAGAGAATCCTGTGGACAAAGGAGCCTTGTGGGCTGCTGTCTATGGGGCCGCACAGAATCAGACACAACTGAAGCGAATTAGCAGCAGCAGCAGCAGCATCGATTGATTGGCGAAGAAAATGGCAACTCACTCCAGTATTCTTGCCTGGGAAATCCCATGGACAGAAGAGCCTGGTGGGCCACAATCCATGGGGTTGCAAAGACTCGGACACAACTTAGTGACTAAACAACAGCAGCATGGGTTGATTATATTTCCAACATACACAGATTTGGCAAATGTGGTTCTGTCAAAGTTCATCCTCTTGAACCAACAGGGATTCCCTGGAATCATGATTCATTTTTCAGCAGTCTCCTTGTTTCCTTAGCCATCTACATGGAATATGTAATATTTCAAGTATTTAAATTTCCTAATCCTGTCAGCACAGGGCTTTAAGTTGGAAGACTTTAGTTATGAAATCTATTCTGATATAATTATTTAAAAGATGCGACTTTTGAGGAATTTATCTTATGACCCAGGGGTATACTTACAATATGTTGGTTGAAAATAAATAGATATAAAACTATAAATATTATGACCCCAGCTGGCATGTAAAAAGGTAGATATTTTAACAACAAATACTGGAAGGTAATATGTAAATGAGTAAATAATAGTGTTATTTGTTCTCTGGGTAGATTAATAGCAAGTAGGTTTTTAAAACTTTTACAAATAACATTGTAAACTCTCTTTGAATTAACCTGCAATTCACTTCTTTTTTTAAAAAAAAATTGTTTATTTGGCTTCGCTGAGTCTTAGTTGTGGCACGCGGGATCTAGTTCCCTGAGCAGGGATGGAACTCAGGCCCTCTGCATTGAGGTCGTGCAGTCTTAGCCACTGGACCTCCAGGGAAGTCCTTGAAGCTCACTTCTTCAACTTTGTATGAATTTTTCAGAAGAAAGAAGTTGTCAGTTGTAGCAGAGAGCATAGCCACCCATGCCAATATTCTTGCCTCCAGGATCTCATGGACAGAGGAGCCTGGTGGGCTGTAGTCCATGGGGTCGCAAAAGAGTTGGACATTACCAAAGCGACTTCGCTTGCACGCCAGGTAGTGATTAATGCCAGCTTGTGTCATACTAGTTCAACTCTGTGTTTGACGTGCTTGCTATTTCTCAGGTAGTGTAGCTGAGTAGGAAGGGCGAGGCTGTTGGAGCCAGGTGAGCCTAGTTTTTACCCTGTTACCTTCATTTAAGAGCTTTGGAATTGGGGAAGTTGCTTCTCCGAACTTTAGCTCTCATTAAATCAGCAATGCTCTGTCCTTTTAAAGGTTTCTTATTTCTGAAAGTGGCTTTCTCTTGGAGGTATTCAGTAAATACTAGCCCTTTTCTCCTCCCATCTATTATCCTCAATTCCCGATGCCACAAGGATCAGTTCAGGGAGTAACGGGACTTGGAAAAAAGTTTTCGTTTCATATTAACATTTTCAGTGGGCTTCCCTGGTGGCTCAGTGTTAGAGTCCGCCTGCTAATGCAGGAGACATGAGTCAAATCCCTGGGTTGGGAAGATCCCCTGGAGAAGGGGATGGCAACCCACGCCAGTATTCTTGCCTGGGAAATCCCATGGACTGAAGAGCCTGACGGGCTATAGTCCATGGGGTCACAAAAAGTCAGACACGACTTAGCGACTAAACAGCAAGAGCAGCAAGCATTTTCACTGGTTTACCTTTTCAGTCATCTTTTTTACTGTACAAGTCTTGGTTTCTGTGTGTCTCACATTCTTGGGAACCAAACTCGTGACAATCAGGCAGTGTCCTTCTGCAAGGGGTGAGAAAACCGAGCAAACCTCAATGGTGGTGTGCTCTCTGGAGCAGTGTGAGAGCGTGTCCGCCTGGGAACGCTGAGCAGCAGCCTCCCCGTCCACCTCCCGCTGGCAGGCATGCGGAAGGTGTGGAGAGGACTCTGGGGCTGAGAGAGGGTTTGTAATTGCATGGCCGTCTGGCCTGCCCTGAGCTTTCTCTTCCCTTCCAGGATTCCTGTAATTGTCATCAGATGGCTCAGTCTCCCAAATGTTTCCGTTATTGCAGTGACTTCTGGAGTGTGTTTAAGGGGGAAAGAAAGCGGCCAGAATTAGCAATCATCATTTGTTTGTGTCTGTTCTGTTGTATGTAGACGTGTGCAGGTCAGGCATCTCTGGAGTATAGAGAATTTGGTCAGATGTACAATCCTTAGCATCTTCTCTAGTGCCTTCCTGCTTCTTTTGCTATTGCTTTTCCTCCTGTGCTGCTCGAAAGCACAGGAGGAAATAATTGATAAACGACGAAGGAAGGGGTCCTATTTTCAACTCTAGTCTGTTATTCTTTTGGTCTCTTTATTTCTGGGGACAGTTATACAACATTGCATCTTTCCTGGGTGCAAGTCTTCAAGAGGTTGGGAGCTGGACAGTGAATAAGCCCTGTAATGAAGGGTTCCAAGTCTTGGGCATGGAGGAAACGAGACATTTAAGACAGACTTTGAATTTCAACTGAATAGAGTTTGAATGACAGAAATGATAGCGTTAATTGGCAAAGCAGATGTTCAGGTGGAAAGAACAGTGATAGGAAAGATGAGATGATTTGGAGCGGTGTATAGGATGCAGTTGAGCTTCAAAATAAAAACTTCGTGAATTTGCCTTCATTCTTTGAAGAGGGGTCAGCCTAATTTCAATTTTAGGCTGGATGCTATCTGTAAAAGCATCGAAGGAATGGCTCATGCCCTCAGACCCACTCTGAGTCTTTCAAGGTAGTATTTGAATTTACCTTCATCATAAGCCTGCAACTGAAAGCCTGACTGTAGGAAGATATCTCGTCTGGGTATTTTATTTTATTCAGGTAATCTCCTGTCCTTCCTGCTTTGCTAAGGAGGAAAGAATGGCCTAAATGAAAAAGGACAGCTAATTTTTAAAAAAATGAAAAAGGAGTGATCGCCATATGTAAACCTATGTGTTTTTCCACCCCCTGGTACCCTAAGCAGAGCCTGAGTACAGAGGTTGAGGTTGGATATGATTGCTCAACTAGATAATTTTGGAAAGTGTACAGTTGAAGAGAACTAAAACAGTGTCTTCTGATTCATGCTGTTGGCTGAGAAACTGTGCTTTTGAAAAGCTACTTTGCTCTACTTGATCTTACTTATTTTGGTGTAGTGGTGGACTATTCTTGAAACTCACAGGGACCCAGCTCTAGAGAGTCACGTGAACCATTTCACATTTGTCATATGCCTCTTTTACAATAATTGTATTAAATACTGATGCTTACCCTGAAACCCATTCTACCTCCTTCTTCCCAAGTAGCCAGACATGGGAGATGGGTCCAAGATAGCTCATGATTAATATAAAAACCTAAGTCATGATAATTTCATCCCCCTTAGGAGCTATTGATCTGATAGCAGGCATGTGACTAAGTTCTGGCCAATAATTTATAAGAGGAAGTGTGCTAGACAAAGGTAGTGAAGGTTACCCATCTGGAATGAGAAACAAATTCCTGCTTGGAATTTGTCAGTGATGCTTAGTGAAGCAGTGAGCAGACTCGGGGGGCTGAGCATGACAACAGGAAAGGCAGAGCTGGTGTCCTTGACTCTTGGCCCACGTCTGCTGCTCCTGACTTGTTCTGTGAGAGAGCTCATTGTTTCAGCTCTTACAATCAGGACTTTCTATTACCTGAGGCCACCCTGGTTTCTATCTCATAAAATGTATCTATGCATTTATCATGTCCCTTCCGGTATTTTCCGTGTGATTTGGAAAATAGTTCTATTTTAAAATCTTTTTTTAAAAATTAAATTTTTTTTTTTGTCCATGCTGCATGGCATGTGGGATGTTAGTTCCCCGACCAGGGATCAAACCCACACCCCCTGCATTGGAAGCGAAGAGTTTTAACCACTGTACTGCCAGGGAAGTCCCCTGGAAAGTAGTTTTTTTATAATCTGTAATCTAAATCACACTATGTATCATTCAAAGTAGTTTCTATTTAAGGCATGAGAAGCAGGTCCTTCTTTTTGATGGGAAACTAAAACTGTTCCCAAGGCAAGCGCGCAGCTGCCCGTGAAGTCATCTTGAGGACCACCTTGTCTTTACCACGAGGTACCTTGAGGAAAGATGTGATGGGACAGACGTATTTGAGTTTGGTTGGTATTAGTTCTGCCCCAAATCTGAAAATGTTAGTGCAGAGCTACTTGATTACTCTGAGTCATACGGAATTAGCTTTGCCCAGTTTCTAGGAGTCAGTGTTTTACCCCTTTCAGTGACCATGTCCTTCTACTTTCTGTGGACAATAGACAAGTTAGTGAAGAAGTCTGAGAGAACTTGACCTGTGGAGATAAACCTTTTTACGTTCAAAGACTTGTGAAAGTCCCTTGGACAGCAAGGAGATCAAACCAGTTAATCTTAAGGGAGATCAACTGTGAATATTCACTGGAAGGACTGACGCTGAAGCTGAAGCTCCAGTATTTTGGTAATCTGATGCAAACGGACAACACACTGGAAAAGTCCCTGATGCTGGGAAAGATTGAGGGCAGAAGAAGAGGGCATCAGAGGATGAGATGGCTGGACGGCATCACCCATGCAATGGACATGAACTTGGGCAAACTCCAGGAGGTAGTGAGGGATAGAGAGGCCTGGTGTGCTGCAGTCCATGGGGTCACAAAGAGTCAGACACGACTGAGTGACTGAACAATGACAACAATCTGCTTCTCTGCTTACTCTCTGCATGCCCTTGGACACATTATATGACTTGCCTGTGCTTCAGTATGCTTCTGTAAAATGGAGACTATACTGGTACTTGTACCATGAGAATTCTCTTGTGTCCCGAGAATTCTATGAGAAGATATAAGAAAATCTCATATAATAATGCCTGGTGCCTGCTAAGTATATGTTTGATACGGTAGTATCTAGTTGAATTTTTCAAAGTACTTTTAAAAATGTGTTTCTCCTTTGTTTCTCAGAACTATCTGATGAAGGAGGAAGTATCATTAACCCTATTTTATAGAGTACTGTGTTAGAATGTAACTTTGTTACTAGTGATAGAATTGGGATTATAATTTAGATCTTTCCTCTAATAGGTTGTATCTGACCCTGAATTGGGTTTTTAGGAAGTGGTTCTGTTTTTGTGATCTTATAAATTAGAAGGTGTAGATGGGAAGGGCAGAAATTCCTGTTGGTTAAATCTGACCCAGTGGTGAGCCAGTTCATTCATTCTAAAATTACTTATTTACTTGTTAAACAAAGGTATTTCTCACTTTGCATGCTTCCAGTATGGACAGTTTTCAGTTGTTATGGTTAATTAAGTAACTTGGATCCTCCAACAACACAGCTTACATTTTGGTTATTATGTTACATTAACAGAGTGTATTAAAGTACAGCCAGCACGTCCTGGTATTTGGTTCATGAACAGACAGCAAAGGGCATCGCGGTGTTGCCTCCTTGTCCCTCAGAGATAAACTCATGTGACATTTTGTGAAAATGGATAATTCAGAGAGGGAATTGGTGGACAAAGATCAAAGTGCAGCAAAGAAATGTGAAGTGCTAACTCTGGAAGTGAAATTTGAACCTTTCCCAAATTGAGTTCTAGGAAAACAAGCTGACTGCAGGAGTGTCCACACTGCCACTGTTCTAGGGCCTCTCTGTATGCAGCCAGAGGAGATAGGGAAGAGGAAGTTACTACGTAAATTAGAAAAGTGAGTGTGACAAAAACTATGAAAGCATAACAGAGGAAAAGATGCTGGTTGAAAATGTCATATTAAAGAGAACTCCTCTGAGATACTGCAGGACAATGAAAACAAGAGGGATAAAATGTTGGAAGCTAATCCAGACTTAGGAGTATGCCGGTACAAAAGATGCTCATTTGATGTTTTAAATTATAGAGTGAGAAGAAGGCAGCACTGTTCAAACTACTCAGACTACTCTTGATTTTTTTTCGATAAAGAAATAAAATGCTTTAATTCTCAAATTTCTAATGCTTTAAATTACAGTGTAGTAAATGAATGTTTTGCTTTTTTCATCTTCCTGTGTAACTGCTTTTTAGTGTTTTTCACAAAAAATGTTACAGATCAGAGAGAAGATAGAATTTTTCTATTTATTATTGAGGTTCCTCTGCATGGTTTCAGCTTGCACGGTCATGTTTATCGTCTTGTATTAGTGTGCAGGGCAAGGGCTGACACTATTTATTGAGCTAAGTGGGCACTCTTGTAAGTGGTGGGGGTGCAGTGAGATCGCGACGCCTTATGAAACATTCCAACAAAAATTTATTGACTGTCTGCCATGGACTAGGTTGCATACACACATGTGGATAAAAAGTAGTTTTTTTCCCTAAGAATTCACATTTCAGTTGATCAATGAGAGACAAGAGCATTCATTATATCACTATATATGCATGTAATTTGTGTAATACATTTCTTTGAAAGCAGTGATAGGGAAATAACTTACTAACTTATCTGCCTGGGAGTGTGAGGGTTGAGAGAGGAAGGAAGACAGCCCAGAGGACTCAGTGGTTAATATGGAAAAGCTGTCTTAAGAGCCGAATGGTGGTTAAGACATTTCTGCACAGAGTATGCAGGGAATTTAAAAAAGTTGGTTGCTGCTGGAATGTGGAAGGCATGGTAGGGGACAAATCAGCGATCCTGTGGTATCTGTTGGCAATGGGAAACCCTTGGGATTTCTCTGTAATTTCTTTCAAATTAAGGTATAATTTATACACAATAAAATTGACCCATTTTAGTGCATCATTTAGTGTGTTTGATCTTAGTCTTGTAACAGTCACCGCAATCAAGATGAAGAACATTTACAGCACCTCCTCCCAACCCCAGCCCCTGGCAGCCACTGACCTGTTTTCTGTCCTTAAAAATTTGCCTTTCCCAGAACACGATATAAATGTAATCCTACAGTATGTAACCTTTTAAGTCTGCCTTCTTTAGCTTAGAATAATAGTTTTGAGATTGATCCATGTTGTTGCATGTGAAAAAAAAAAGTGCCTTTGGGTTGTAAGCAGGAGAATTATATGTGAGATTTGATTCGAGGATGAATTTGAGAGAATGGAAACCAGAGGCTTGCACTGTAATTTAGCAAGGTGCTGATGGAGGGGAGTTGCAATCAAGAGGTGGGAGTACCAGACCACCTGACCTGTCTCCTGAGAAACCTGTATTCACATTGAGAAGCAACAGTTAGAACTGGACATGGAACAACTGACTAGTTCCAAATGGGAAAAGGAGTATGACAAGGCTGTATATTGTCATCCTGCTTATTTAATTTATAAGCAGAGTACACCATGAGAAACGCTGGGTGGGATGAATCACAAGCTGGAATCAAGATTGCGGAAGAAATATCAACCACCTCAGATGTGCAGATGACACCACTCTAATGACAGAAAGTGGAGAGGAACTAACGAGCTTCTTGATGCAGGTTAAAGAGGAGAGCGAAAAAAACTGGCTTGAAAGTCATTTAGAAAACTAAGATCATGGCATTTGGTCCCATTCAGTTCAGTTCAGTCGCTCAGTCGTGTCCGACTCTTTGCGACCCCATGAATCGCAGCACGCCAGGCCTCCCTGTTCATCACCATCTCTCGGAGTTCACTCAGACTCACATCCATCGAGTCCGTGATGCCATCCAGCCATCTCATCCTCGGTCGTCCCCTTCTCCTCCTGCCCCCAATCCCTCCCAGCATCAGAGTCTTTTCCAATGAGTCAACTCTTCGCATGAGGTGGCCAAAGTACTGGAGTTTCATTCACTTTGCTACTGGGAATTCCAGTAGCCAGGTTGGTATGAGACGGCATCCTAACACACTGACTCAGCTGGAGAATCCCCATGGACAGAGGAGCCTGGCAGGCTGCAGTCCATAAGGTTGCAGAGAGTGCCACATGACTGAAGTGACTGAGCGTGAACACACTGCTCCACCCCAAGCACTGAAAGGAGCAATTTCACTGCCCAGGTTACTTCTTCAGTAGAGTCCGGGCCAAGCAGGCTGCTTGCCGACAGCTCGCTCACAGTTTTTTAATATGCTGTTGAGGTTGGTCATAGCTTTTCTTCCAAGGAGCAAGCATCTTTTGATTTCATGGCTGCAGTCACCATCTGCAGTGATTTTGGAACCCCCAAAATATAAAGTCCGTCACTGTCTCCATTGTTTCCCCATCTATTTGCCGTGAAGTGATGGGACCAGACACCATGGTCTTTGTTTTTTGAATGTTGAGTTGTAAGCCAGCTTTCTCACGCTCCTCTTTCACTTTCATCAAGAGGCTCTTTAGTTCCTCTTCCCTTTCTGCCATTACCCCCAAAATATAAAGTCCGTCACTGTCTCCATTGTTTCCCCATCTATTTGCCGTGAAGTGATGGGACCAGACACCATGGTCTTTGTTTTTTGAATGTTGAGTTGTAAGCCAGCTTTCTCACGCTCCTCTTTCACTTTCATCAAGAGGCTCTTTAGTTCCTCTTCCCTTTCTGCCATACGGGTGGTGTCATCTGCGTATCTGAGGTTATTGATATTTCTCCTGACAATTTTGATTCCAGCTTGTGCTTCATCCAGTTTGGCATTTCACATGATGTACTCTGCATATATAGTCTGCCTGCAATGCGGGAGACCTGGGTTCAATCCCTGGGTCGGGAAGATCCCTTGGAGAAGGGAATGGCAACCCACTCCAATATTCTTGCTTGGAGAATCCCATGGACAGAGGAGCACTGTGGGCCACAGTCTATGGGATCACCAAGAGTCAGACACAACTGAGATACTATTTTTGCTCTCCTCTTTCACTTTCATCAAGAGGCTTTTTAGCTCCTCTTCACTTTCTGCCATAAGGGTGGTGTCATCTGCATATCTGAGGTTATTGATATTTCTCCCGGCAATCTTGATTCCAGCTTGTGTTTCTTCTAGTCCAGCGTTTCTCATGATGTACTCTGCATATAAGTTAAATAAGCAGGGTGACAATATACAGCCTTGACGGACTCCTTTTCCTATTTGGAACCAGTCTGTTGTTCCATGTCCAGTTCTAACTGTTGCTTCCTGACCTGCATACAGATTTTTCAAGAGGCAGGTTAGGTGGTCTGGTATTCCCATCTCTTTCAGAATTTTCCACAGTTTATTGTGATCCACACAGTCAAAGGTCCCATTACTTCATGGCAATTAGAAGGGGAAAAAGTGACAGCTTTTATTTTCTTGGGCTCCAAAATCACTGCACATGGTAACTGCAGCCATGAAATTAGAAGACACTTTCTCCTTGTAAAGAAAGCTATGACAAACCTAGGTGCATTAAGAAGCAGAGACATCAGTTTGCTGACAAAGGTCCGTATAATCGAAGGTATAGTTTTTCTTGTAGTCAGGTATGGATGTGAGAGTTGGATCGTAAAGAAAACTGAGCGCCAAAGAACTGATGCTTTCGAATTGTGGTGCTAGAGAAGACTTGAGAGTCTCTTAGATTGCAAGGACTGATGCTGAAACTCCAATTCTTTGGCCACCTAATGGGAAGAGTCAAGTCATTGGAAAAGACCTGTTGCCTGGAAAGACTGAGGGCAGGAGGAGAGGAGGCGGCAGATGATGAGATGGTTAGATAGCATCACCGACTCGATGGATATGAGTTTGAGCAAACTCCAGAGATAGCGGAGGACAGAGGAGCCTGGTGTGCTGTAGTCCATGGGGTCGCAAAGAGTCGGATACAACTGAGCAACTAAACGGCAACAGCAGTCCCTGGCCTAGGAAGGGAACCACCCTGAGAAGTGATAGGCAGAGTTGCTTGCCCCTCTGAGGAAGAGCTTTTCCGAAAGGTGATTCACCACACAGATGCTCATACCCAAAAGGTATTGGGTACAAAATTTGCCCACAGCCATAATTACGACTAACAGAGTCCTTTATCCTTAGGCAGTTCCATGAGGTAGAGTGTTTTTCTTGTGTCTCACAGATGGGGAAACTGAGGTACATAGAGGTCAAGTAACTTTCCCAAAGTCCAAAACACTTGCCGAGCTGGAATTCACACCCAGGCCGTCTGGCTCAAGTCCGTACTCGTTCATAGGAACGTGAGGTCCTTGAGTTCTAGGATGCCAGCTCTGGGAATTATTTCATTTCACGGTTGAGAAGAATAGAGTTTAGAGTTGCTCTGAGGCGACTCACTGAGCGTTGCAGCGGTGGTGGACACGGGACTAGCTTCCCTCTGCCCAGGGCTCTTGCCGTTCTTGCAGCTTTGGTACCTTTGTCTCGGTTGCGTGTCAGTTTCATATTAGTGAAGAATAACTATGCTGACATAGGCAGACTGGCAAAATTTGTGTTTAATTCCGTGCTTTTCCTTAGCCTCAGCTCTCTCTTGTCTGGGAATGTACTAATTGGCTCTCTTCCTGTCCGCTCTGTCACTTTATTACTCCCAAGGGAGCCCAGAATCATTGTTACTGCTCTCTAGCCTGTCCTGTTTGGTCCCTGTCTGATTTTGTTCTCTTTCCATTCTCTTCCCATTAGTATTTGGTGGGGTGGGGGCAGAAAATGCCTGATCAGAGAGTTGCATTTTGGGGTGGGGGAGGAGCTGGGACTGTTGCGGTATTGGGATTATTGTGGTTCAGATCAAAGACCTTCACTGGGCTGCTGACCCTTGTCATTTTGATTCTCCTGCCCCACGTGTACCCACCAGAGCACGCCATCTCCACTTTGGGTACAGGGCATCTCTCTGCATTTGAGGTTCTGAGCTAAGGCACAGTGCTGATCAACTTGCCCCAAGGCACCTTGAGTACACAGGGTGTCTGAGATAGAAAAGGGTGCTCTTGTCTGAACAGTTTACATGTCGTCTTTTTTGTGTTTTCATGTTGAGGAGCCAAACTTTGGGGGATAAATTAATTTTCTTTGACATTCGTAACCTTTCTTTACAGAACATCCCTCCTGTAGGCTTATTCAAGTGGAGATTGATATTTTTCTTCCATCTCTTTCTCTCTTCTTTTCTTCCCTTTCTCTGTTCTTCCCTCCCTCCTTTCTTTCCTTGCTTGTATAGTGGGTCTTTGTATGTAAAAATGTAGCTCCTGTTCTAATCTCTTCCACCCACCCAACCCAGAAATGAAGTTGAATATTAATACGTTACGGCCACCATTCTCCTGCGGCTTACCCTTTCTCCACAGTTACTATAATTAAACATGTCCTTCTCAATTTCAACTCAGAATACCTGAAAAGACTCCTTGTTCCATTAAAAGAAAGCAAATTTCCCCAGGTAAGTTCCCATATGTTTTCTGTAAAAACTGGCACACACTTTTCTTTGTATTTTACCCCTGTCAAATGAGATCCTTATAAGAATAATCAGCCAGTCTAAGCCTCTCATCTCTTTTTGCCTGCATTTTCTTGGGTAATTTTAACTCCTTTTGTGCCATCCAGTAAAGTTTGCATCTTTCTGTCACAAGAGTGTCTGGGATTTTTGAGAGTGCCACCCTCCTTTCAGTTCTCTCAGATGACCCTTGAGCTCTTTGGCTATTCTGAATGGGTGCTTTTGCAGGGGGCGTAGAATTTTCCTCCACATGCCTTGGTGGGGGCCCAGCAAATAGTGTCCTCAGGGTCATTTCTTTGTGTAAAGGATGCGTGTGTTTTTGCATGCTGTTTCTTAAGGAGGTTCCCCCAGATGTGTAAGCTTTAGGTCTTACCTCATTTCCATCCCCTTGAGTTGTTCCTTTCAAGAAATATATAGCGAGAGCTTCCATCACCCAAATTAGTCACCTGATGCATTTACTTTATCTGACCTTCCAGTTGCAGTGTAACGTCTTTTAAGTTTTCTAATTCTGCTCTCTGAAAATGCAGAGCATCTATTTACCCATCATGTCCATCAGGAGCTGAAGGCCCCAACAAGAACCCTTGCTGGAGAGATCCCTTAGGGTTTGGGTTGTCCAGTCCTCTCATTGCAGCTGGCCCAGGTTAGCATCTAGGGGAGAGTTGGGTTTGGTGGAGGTGAGCTTAAAGTTCTAGTTCTTCATCTCTAAGGTGCAAGCACATTACCTTTTCAAAAAAATAGACGAGAAAGCTGTCTCTGTGGGGATGCTTTGCAGTGTAAGCACACACACCGAAACCACACTCCACCTCTAAGTGGCTGTCCTGGTCTCAGAGGCCAGAACACCTGAGCGACCATTTTCTTCCTATTTTCTGTCCATTCCCTTCATTCACCACATCCTGGAAGTTGACTGTTACAGTGTGCATTATCTCTTGGAGCTATCCCCTCCTTAAAAGTCTCATGACTACTGTTTGCTCCTCTTCGGTGTTGCTGCCCTTCCGCACACTGGCTGCAGTAACTTTTCCAGCTCCCTCCAGGAAGCTGTACTCCTTGGGATCGAAGGCTTTTGAAAACATCTCTGACTTTGTCACTATTCAGGCCCAAACTTCATTCATTGCAAGGTCAGAGCAAGCCCTTTACTTCTGCATTCAGGTCTCCTTGAGAGGAAGCCAGCCTATCTTTCCATCTCAGTCTCTGACACTTTTTATACTGCGTTTTAGCCACATCAGTTCCTGGGTTTGCCTCCTTTTTTGCAGTCGTTTTCTCAAGGCACTTAAGGCTTTGTGCCTTGTAGGGAGTTATTCGAATGGTTGTATGATACTCCAGGCTAGGTTTAATATACTATCATGTAAGAACGAAGCACCAGCCTATGTTCGATACAGGATACAGGCTGCTTGGGGCTGGTGCACGGGGATGATCCAGAGAAAGGATATGGGGTGGGATGTGGGAGGGGGATTCAGGATTGGGAGCTCGTATACACCCATGGTGGATTCATGTCAATGTATGGCAAAACCAATACAGTATTGTAAAGTAAAATAAAGTAAAAATAAAAGTGAAAAAAAAAAAAATTCCTGAAAGTGCTTTGGCTTGTATATTTTTAGTAGTGGTAGGTGTTCAAGTACTCAGTGAAGAAAGTAGCCCTAGACTGTTCCAAAGAGCTTTCTGAGCACCCCGTCAGGCACGCTGAGCGCTAGTTATCCACCTTCCCCACCACACCCAGAGCCACTCTATAACCAAGACTGTGCAGAGTCTCTTGGATTGAAAGGATAAGCACATTTGTTTCTTACTCCTGTGGTGATGCTCTCCTCCATTCTTTGCATAGGATTTTTTCTTCTTCTTTTAACCAAAAATGTTGAGCTTTTTGCCACACTCACTAGAAAAAGAAAATCAGATCTCTTCCACTGTTAGTGGAGATGTATTAATCCCTTTGTGTTTGACAGTTTTCATCATTAAAAAAAAAAATCTTCCAAAGTTTTAATGTATATGTCAAGACGAAACCTTTAAAAATTTAAGTGAATTTTAAAATTTATATTTTAAAGATTTGAAAATTTACTCATGGCTAATCACGTGGTTGGAGAAGGAAATGGCAATCCACTCCAGTATTCTTGCTTGGAGAGTCCCAGGGACAGAGGAGCCTGGTGGGCTGCCGTCTATGGGGTCGCACAGAGTCGGACACGACTGAAGCGACTTAGCATGCATGCATGCATTGGAGAAGGAAATGACAACCCACTCCAGTACTTTTGCCTGGAAAATCCCATGGAGGGAGGAGCCTGGTAGGCTGCAGTTCATGGGGTCGCTAAGAGTCGGACACGACTGAGCGACTTCACTTCACTTTCACTTTTCACTTTCATGCATTGGAGAAGGAAATGGCAACCCACTCCAGTATTCTTGCCTGGAGAATCCCAGGGACAGAGGAGCCTGGTGGGCTGCCGTCTCTGGGGTTGCACAGAGTCGGACACGACTGAAGCAACTTAGCAGCAGCAGCAGCAATCAGGTGATTACATAGCTAAGATTTGTAATGATAGCTCTAATTTTAAAAACCTGTGGTTGATTCATTTTGAGGTTTGGTAGAAACCAATTCAGTACCGTAAAGCAATTATCCTTCAATTAAAAATGAAAGGAGGGGGCCTTCCTGGTGGTCCAGTGGCTAAGACTCCTTGCTCCCAGTGCAGAGGGCTTAGGTTCCATCCCTGGTCGGGGAACTAGATCCCACATGCCTCAACTAAGACCCAGCTCATCCAAATAAATAAATGTTTTTAAAAAAAAAAAAAAGAAAAGAAAGAAAAAAAAAAAACAGTGTTGATATTTCATTTGAATTACTTTTTTGGTTTAATTTTTTTAATTGAGGAAAATTAATGTTGTGTTGGTTTCTGCCATACAACTTAAAAAAAATTTTATTTCAAGTTTTTATTTTCCTGCACCGGGTCTGAGTTGTGGCATGCAGACTCTTAGTATCAGTGTGTGGGATCTAGTTCCCTAACCAGAGGTGGAACCCGGGCCCCCTGCACTTAGCCACTGGACCACAGGGAAATCCCTTGAATAACTTTTTAAAAAATTGTAATAGATATGTATTTAAAGTAATACATTTACAGCCTAAATAGTTCTACATTGTACATAAATATTTGATAACAGCTGTATCCACAGATTTAGACTACTAAATTATTTCTCGGCTCGTCCTTCTCTCCCTTTTCTTTCCCGAATCACCTCTTTCAGAGGTGGTTCAAGGTAGAATTTACTCTCCTCGTGTTCTGTCCCCTGCGCTTTAGGCAGGATCTGCTGCCTCGTGTGGATGTCCAGTGCTGTCTTAATGCGAAGCTTTGTCGTCATAAAGGTTCTCAGGAAGCCTTCTTATGGCCTCTTTTATATCATCATTCTCATATATTGTATCATCTTGCATTAAGCCCAGTTTTTTGAACCCGGCAGCATTGTAATACCCTTTTTAAATACCCTCCGGCCACCTGCTTGATGCTGAAATGGCACGAACTGCTCGCCATGTGGACCTGAGACCCTTGAATTACTTTTTTAAAGACATTTCTAGATAGCATGGAAGGAGGATGAATATAGTAGTGGTTTATATAAAGTAGGGGTTTAATTCGTGAAGTAATTTTAAAATTTGAGTTTGTTCTTTGGCTATTAGAATCATGTGCCAAGTAGGTAATATAAAGCAGTGTATATTGTTTGAAGCTTTGGTAAGGTCTTCCTAAATAGGTCTTAAAGTGTCCTGTGTGTATAATTGTTTCATTAGGCAACCTGAATTTTGAGTAAATCTGTAGATTCTTGAACCTTGTAATCTGCAAAGAGTAAGCTTAAGCTATAATAGGCGTAAATCATTGTGATTTGCATAATTTATTTATTCTGCATAAATACTGTACTCACATAGTACAACTGCTGTCCTGGAAATCAGATTTTGATTGTCTGAGTATTTGTGGGGCTAGAGGAGGTTTCAGGGTTATGTTTGTGTTTAGATTTAATTTCAGGGGTAAGTTAAGATTTATGGTGAGCAGTGTACAGAATGTTTTATTTACTTTTTCCCAGCTTATGAATAAAAACAACATCTGAATCTGATCTTTAGGAACCAAGTTCAGAAAATATGGTATTCTATTTTGATTGTTTCTCTTAATTGTACCTTATATCTGTTTATTTGCAAATTGTGTATTTAAGACATTAGCATATGTGATACCCCGTGATTGGACATATTTCACTTTCTATTAGACTGATGCTTTCAGGTTTTTGGACTCTGAAATCAGGAGCCACATATGACCTGTCTTTTGTTCAAAGTACTAACTGACTACACTCTTATGTTTCCATTACATGAAACGCACATCTCTGGTTTACTTGAGAGGAAATGCTTCTAAGAATTAGGCATGCTTCATTTCTGTGGCAGGCTGTTTACTTCTTCATTCAGCAATTAATACAGTTTTTTTTTTCAAAAATATTAATCAAATGTATATGATATGCTATGAAGTATAGCAGGTAATGCTGAACAAAACAGAAACATTTCTTTTCCTTGCAAAGTACCTTAGAATCTAGTAGGCGAGAAAACTGTGAAATCAGGTGACTAGAGTACCAGGTGATAAACACCGTGGAGCCCTAAGCCCAGCCCATGTACAAGATGCTTGATTGCCTGAGTCTTCCCTACCCCCTTTATTTTGCCGAGTTAGCCAGATGAAGTGGGCTGTTGTTCAGATGCTAAGCTGTGTCCAACTCTTTAGTGACACCATGGACTGTAGCCTGCCAGGCTGCTTTGTCCGTGTAATTTTCCAGGCATGCATACAGCAGTGGGTTGCCATTTCCTTCTCCAAGGTATCTTCCCAACTCCAGGATCGAACCTGGGCCTGCTGCATTGGCAGGCAGGTCCTTTACCTCTGAGCCACCTGGGAAGCCCATAGAATGGTCTAGGAATAGTGACTAAAAATGTTCTTGGTCCTAGGAACAACTCTGACAAAAGCTCAGAGTAAAGAGCACTCGGGACATTAGAAAGACTAGTATGTTAAAACTTAATGGCAACCAAAACCCAGATCACAAAAACTCTCATTTTGGATCAGAATATTTTTCTTCTGCCATTTACTTCAATGAAAAGATGAGAAATGAGTGCAGACTTATTGTCTAAGTCCCCATCTCTTATAACAGAAATATCTATTTTAGAAAGTTTGAATTATATGTAACTATCAAAAACGAAAAATCTTTCATAAGGTTACTTTTTTATCATTTTGTAACTATATCAACCTAGATAGCATTTTCAAAAGCAGAGACATTACTTTGCCAACTAAGGTCCGTCTAGTCAAGGCTATGGTTTTCCCTGTGGTCATGTATGGATGTGAGAGTTGGACTGTGAAGAAGGCTGAGTGCCGAAGAATTGATGCTTTTGAACTGTGGTGTTGGAAAAGACTCTTGAGAGTCCCTTGCACTGCAAGGAGATCCAACCAGTCCATTCTGAAGGAGATCAGCCCTGGGATTTCTTTGGAAGGAATGATGATAAAGCTGAAACTCCAGTACTTTGGCCACTTCATGCGAAGAGTTGACTCTTTGGAAAAGACTCTGATGCTGGGAGGGATTGGGGGCAGGAGGAGAAGGGGACGACCGAGGATGAGGTGGCTGGATGGCATCACGGACTCGATGGACGTAAGTCTGAGTGAACTCCGGGAGATGGTGATGAACAGGGAGGCCTGGCGTGCTGCGATTCATTGGGTCGCAAAGAGTTGGACACGACTGAGCGACTGAACTGAACTGAACTATAATTTTAGATTTTTTTCCCTATGCATCTTTAATTTTATAAGTAGAAATGATACTGAATATGCTGCTTTGCAACTGATACTTTGCACTTAATATGAAAGTTACATTAATTGTCCTTCATATCTTTGGGTTCCTTATAAAATATGCATTTTAATAATCATATAGTATTCTGACATGAACCATTATATTTATAGAACCCCTGTTATAGGCAATGTAAGGTCTTAATTTTTGCAACCTTAAATGTTGCTGCAATAGAATGTATTTTATTTAAACCTTTGATTAAATCTATGATTATTTCCCTAGGGTAATAAAAAGTATTTCCGTTCTTCTATGCTCGTCTTTTTTGTAGATATGAGCTGCTTGTTTATCACCACCATGCCTGAAAATCATTCCAGCCCTGATGACATGATGTCTTAAATCTAAATCTTTAGATCTTTGGCATTTAGACCACTGCTCTCCAAGACACCTGCTTGAAGAGCTCGGTTTGGCAGTGATTCTCATTACATTCATATAAGTAAAAGCATAAGTTACAATAGATGATTTGTGGCTGGACATGAAATGTAAGGCTAGTGTTATGTGTTGATATACATGGGAAACAATTGTATCCAGTTTTTTTTTTTTTTTTTAGAATATCCACATGTCTAGAAATGTTTTATCCAGGGAATTTTTTTTTTTTAACAGAAGAATTCAGTCTGTTTTTAGGGAGTGTTCTTTAGCTGCAGGTTTAAATAAACGTTTGGTCTGTGATTCAGAATATATCTTTTTTGAAATTTAATTTTTTTTTTTCATCTTTTGATAATGCTACACAGCATGTGGGATCTTAGCTCCCTGACCAGGGCTTGAATCCACACCCCCTGTGTTGGCAGCATGGAGTCCTGATCACTGAACAACCAGGGAAGTCTCCAGAATATATCTTATTAGACGAATACCTCCAGAGTTAACAATCGAAAGAAAAACTGGAATTAAGTCAGCATTTTTTTCTTAAAGATGTCAAGAGGAAAATTTTGTACAGAACCAAGGAGGAGATCCTTAGATCCACTGGAGGTTTATTTTTTTGTAGATTTTTATGCTGAAGTCCTGTGATCTTCACCTGCTCATCCTGTTTGTAACTTAGGCCCCAGCATCATACTCAGTAAATACTTGCCTCCCCCCCGCCCCCGCCAAAAAAAACACTTAAAAATAATGTGTTTATTGAGACATAATTCACATGCCATGCAGTTTACCTAGTTGGTGGTGGTGGTTTAGTTACTAAGTTGTGCCCGACTCTTGCGACCCTCATGAACTGTAGCCCGCTAGGCTCCTCTGTCCATGGGATTCTCCAGGCAGGAAAACTGGAGTGGGTTGCCATTTCCTTCTCCAGGGGATCTTCCTGACCCAGGAAGGAAAACCCGGGTCTCCGGCACTGCAGGCGGCTTCTATACCGACTGAGCTGCGAGGGAAGGCCAAAATTTACCTACTTAGGATGTTTTTTTTGTTTGTTTGTTTCAGCGAGTTTTAACATATTTGGAGTTGTGTAACCATCACCACAGTCAAAGTTAGAACATTTTTATTAGCTTAGAAAGAAATTTTTACCCTTTAACTATCACCCATCCCCCAACACTGCCAACCCTCTGTAGCTGTGGACTGCTCCTGATGTACTTTGTCTTTGAATTTGCCTATTTGTATTTCATACAAATGGAATCATACTGTTTGTGGTATCTTATGTCTTTCATGCATATAATATTTTAAGGATTTGTCCCTATTTTGCCAAACAATACTTCATTGTATGTAGTATGTATCACATTTTTGCTTATCCATTTATCAGTTGATGGAGCAAATACTGTATAATATCTAGATGCATTTGTGTAGGTTTGTATTGCAAAGGTAAAAACTAAGAAGTCAGGTTGTAAGATCCCAAACTGGAGAGGCCTGCAGAGTTTGTTACTGGTGAAAGCATATTAGAGAAGTTTAGAATTCAGTTTGCAAGGTGGTTGGGTCTAAGGAAGAATATCCCATCATCAGTACATCCTCTCAGTTTTACCTGTCGGATGCTTCTTAAATCTGCACTTGTCTTCGTGTGTCTGGTAAATTATCTAAGCGACATCTTTTGTTTGGTAACACATTACCACTACCATCCCCTAACATAGGCAACAAAGGAGTATCTTTAAAAATGTCGTTTTCTCTCAGGAGTCCAAAATCCTTAACACAGGCTGCCCAGCTATCTCACATTAGGCCCTTGCTGCCTTCCTCTCACATCTCCCCCTCCTAGTCTATGATAATGATTTTATGCTTAATAAAGGATAACAGAATCCTTTCTGAAGTTTTTATGTGGGTACCCTGATGCTGGGAAAGACTGAAGCAGGAGGAGAAGGAGGCAACAGAGGATGAGATGGTTGGATGACATCACCGACTCAATGGACATGAGTTTGAGCAAACTCTGGGAGACAGTGAAGGACAGGGGAGCCTGGCGTGCTGCAGTCCATGGTGTTGCAAAGAGTTAGATGCGGTGGAGCCAGTGAACAATAACAGTCCTCAATTTCAGCTTTCATCACTCTTAAGAACTGTGTGCTAAGGATCCCTTTTGGAGCCTGGTGAAATAGAAACGTCTCATGAGCTCTGGGGTGCACAGTGCATCAGAAATGTGCTTGTTTCCTTTGAAGCTCTTCCCTGCAAATTGGAGATGATAACTTGCAAGTTGTCGTGAAACTTAAGAAGATGATATGTGAATGTGTCTGGCGCATAATAGGTGCTTAATAAACTATGTCCTTTTCATTTTTCATTTGGATTTTTGTTTGAATGTAGTGGTTTAGGTGAGTTTGATATCCCCCCTTCTGTCTCTCTCTCTCTTTTTTTCTTTTTTTTTTTCTGAAAAGAGGGATTGATACATTTTGATGATTGCCTGCAGTTTAGGATTATTTTCCTTCTAAAATCGGTATCTTTGTCTCTGAATCCTGGTTTTGTGAAATCTCTGGAATTTCATTAGTGCTTCTGTATTGTGCCAACCAGCAGTACTTCCTTGGGTCCCTGCCTATAAAAAAGCAATATATCATTTATTGCCTTTTTTCCTAAAATATTTACATGTTTATATGTTTACTATTTCCTCATTATGTAATTGTTGTTCATTTAAGAACCAGGAAACTTCAGAAAATAGAGAAATAGGGAGAAGATAAAATTCAGTTGTAATCCACTTACCTGCTGTGGTCATTGTGGTTTATGGTTTTCTAGACTATACTGTTTGCAAAAACACATGTATGTGCCCATAGTTTTTGAAAAAGAAGTTGGATGGTACTGTATGTTCAGTTTTCCGCTTGCCAGTGGGGGTGTTTGTCAATGTTGTTATTATGCATGTGTACAGATTTGCATGTGTACAAATTATTACGCATGTGTACATCAAGAATGCCCTTGTAGGGGAGTACCATGACGACTGTCCCCAGTCCTCTTTGAATGGACATTTAGGTTGTATCTAACTTTGGGTCGTTATAACCAGTGCTGGCTTTGATTTTGAAGTCATGACAATTCTGATAAGTTTTTTACCTCCTGAGTTAACAGTAATTTCCCTGAGGTTTAATGTCAGATCCAGTTCAAACCTGCCCCTCTTACCTTTCACAGACCTTTTGTAATGTTCTCACCCACAGGACAGTACTCTCTGTTCATGTTCATCTTTTGCTGTTAATTTGGTGCTTGTGTTCTAGTTTCTTCATATCCCTACTTCCGTTTACCTTAAAAAAATGGTATATCTTCACTTTGGTGCATACTGCTGTCATATCTGAGCTGTAACTTTTTAATAATTAATACTCCATATTAGTTAACATCTCTTTCCATTTTGGCATGAATCTTTAAGATAAAATTCATGAATTCATTTCCGTTATATTTTCTACCACCTTATCTAACATTGGGGTTTGTTTAAATGCCTGATTTTATTAATCTGAGAGAGAATGCTGCGTGTGTATGTGCCCAGATACAGAGTTGTACCCAATTCTTTGTGACCCCATGGACTGAAGTCGACTAGCTCCTCAGTCTCTGGGGTCTTCCAGGCAAGAATACTAGCGTGGGTTTCCATTTTCTCATCCAGGGGGTCTTCCCAGCCCAGGGACTGAACTTGTATCTCCTGCATTGGCAGGTGGATTCTTTACCGCTGAGCCACCTGGGAAGCCCGAAGAGAGCACTTGCTTTCTTCCAAATAAAGATTGAGTGGAGTGGTTTGTATTGAGCAGGACAATCAAAAGACACATATTTATAGTAAATTATCTGTTGCCCTAAACTGGGATATTCTTAAGGTAATTTTTCATCCTGTATTGTTTTCCTCTTTTTAGGTCTTTTTGTTTTTTTTGGTGTATAGCCAGTTGATTAGGAGAAGGCAATGGCACCCCACTCCAGTACTCTTGCCTGGAAAATCCCATGGACAGAGGAGCCTGGTGGGCTGCAGTCCATGGGGTTGCTAGGAGTCGAACACGACTGAGCGACTTCACTTTCACTTTTCACTTTCATGCCTTGGAGAAGGAAATGGCAGCCCACTCCAGTGTTCTTGCCTGGAGAATCCCAGGGACGGGGGAGCCTGGTGGACTGCCGTCTATGGGATCACACAGAGTTGGACACAACTGAAGCGACTTAGCAGCAGCAGTAGCAGCAGCAGTAGCAGCAGTTGATTATGTCCTTAAGCATTAGCCATTTTAAATAATTTTAATATGACGCTTTGTAAATTGTTGAAGTAAAAGTTGTTAGTTGTTCAGTCGTGTCCAACTCTTTGCAACCCCATGGTCTGTAGCCCACCAGGCTTGCCTGTCCGTGGGATTTCCTAGGCAAGAATACTGGACTGGGTAGCCATTCCCTTCTCCCGGGGATCTTCCTGACCCAGGGATTGAACCTGCATTGCAGGCAGATTCTTTACCATCTGAGCCAACAGGGAATCTGAATCATATTGTATCTTTGAGAGCCCTGGTTGTTAAACTGGAGAACATATCTGAGCCACATGGCGATCCCTTTCATCACAGACTTCTGGGCCTTCCTCCCAGGTTTTCTGACTCTGTGCATCACATACACAGCCTGAGAACCTACCTTTTCTAATAATTCCCTGGGTGATGCTGATGCTGCTGGTCCTGAGACTGTTCTTTGAGAATGGAATATAGAAATAATTTTTGTATTAACTATGCTCTTTGTAATTATCTATAGTCTTTTTCTCTTTATGCCAGGACACATGGCATATATAACTGAGTACGTTTTAGTAGAACCGTCTGTTGTTTCAAAAGGAAACAAAACCCCTTGTTGGCAAAATACAGAAGGATTACTGGATACAGAGCTATAGCCGGTGTGAGTGAGACCAGTAGGCAAGGCATCCAGAGTCCTAGACCTGGATTCCATGGGCTATAGTTTCCTTGGATCTTGTACAGTCTTGGGTCACTTGCAGGAACAAAAGTGATTGCTGCTAAATTTCTCCTGTCCCTTCACCTCCTGAATGTGCAGGCAAACCCTCAAAGTGTTTTTTCAACAGGTTCACAATGTCAGTTCAGTTCAGTCGCTCAGTCATGTCTGACTCTTTGTGACCCCATGGACTGCAGCATGCCAAGCCTCCCTGTCCATCACCAGCTCCTGGAGCCTACTCAAACTCATGTCCATTGAGTGATGTCCATGGTGATGCCATTGAACCATCTCATCCTCTGTCATCCCGTTCTCCTTCAGCCTTCAGTCTTTCCCAGCATCAGGGTCTTTTCAAATGAGTCAGTTCTTCATATCGGGTAGCCTAAGGATTGGAGTTTCAGGTTTAGCATCAGTCCTTCCAACGAATATTCAGGACTGATTTCCTTTAGGATGGACTGGTTGGATATCTTTGCTGTCCATGGGGCTTTCAAGAGTCTTCTCCAACACCACAGTTCAAGAGCATCTATTCTTCGGTGCTGAGCTTTCTTTATAGTCCAACTCTCACATCCATACATGACTACTGGAAAAACCATAGCTTTGACTTTGTTGGCAAAGTAATGTCTCTGCTTTTTAATATGCTGTCTAGGTTGGTCATAGCTTTTCTTCCAAGGAGCAAGAGTCTTTTAATTTCATGGCTGCAGTCACCATCTGCAGTGATTTTGGAGCCCAAGAAAATAAAGTCTGTCACTCTTCCCATTGTTTCCCCATCTATTTGCCATGAAGTGATGGGACTGGATACCATAATCTTCATTTTTTGAATGTTGAGTTTTAAGCCAACTTTTTCACTCCCCTCTTTCAATTTCATCAAGAGGCTCTTTAGTTCTTCTTTGCTTTCTGCCATAAGTGTGGTGTCATCTGCATATCTGAGGTATTGATATTTCTCCTGGCAATCTTGGTTCCAGCTTGTGCTTCATCCAGTCCAGCATGTCGGATATCTCAGTTAAGAAATGCTTACCTGTTTTTAATAAATGTTCAAAGTTGCTTTAATAGAGGCATTATTTTAAGGTTTGGATGAGTTAATACCTTGAAATCAGATACTTCAAATGACTTTGAGAATCAGAGCTGCAGACAAGTGATGGTCTATATGTCAGATCTTCAAGAATATAAGGTTGAAGAATTGAGACACATGTACCTCAATGTTCATTGTAGCACTGTTTACAATAGCTAGGACATGGAAGTAACCTAGATATCCATCGGCAGTTGCATGGATAAAGAAGCTGTGGTACATATACACAATGGAATATTAAGTGAAGTGAAGTCGCTCAGTCATGTCCGACTCTTTGCAACCTGTGAACTGTAGCCCACCAAGCTCCTCCATCCATGAGATTCTCCAGGCAAAATACTGGAGTGGGTTGCCATTTCCTTCTCCAGGGGATCTTCCCGACCCAGGGATCGAACCCAGGTCTCCCACATTGCAGGTAGACAATTTAACCTCTGCACCACCAGGGAAGCCCACCGGAATATTACTCATCTATAAAAGGAAAACATTTGAGTCAGTTCTGTTGAGATGGATGAACCTGGATCCTATCATACAGAGTGAAGTCAGAAAGTGAAGTGAAGTTGCTCAGTTGTGCCCGACTCTTTGTGACCCCATGGGTAGTAGCCTGCACCAAGCTCCTCCGTCCCTGAGGTTTTCAAGGCAAGAGTACTGGAGTGGGTTGCCATTTCCTTCTCCAGAAAGATAGAGACAAATACTGTATATTAAAACATATACGTGGAATTTAGAAAGATGATACTGATATCCTACATGCAGGGCAGCAAAGGAGACATAGATGTGAAGAACAGACTTTTGGACTCAGTGGGAGAAGGGGAGCGTGGGATAATTTGAGAGAATAGCATTTAAACCTATACATTACCATATGTAAAATAGATGACCAGGGCAGGTTCGATGCATGGAGCAGGACACCCAAAGTTGGTGCTCTGGGACAATCCAGAACAATAGGGTGGTGTGGAAGGAAGAAGGGGCATTCAGGATGGGGAGTACACATGTATACCTATGGCTGATTCATGTTGATATATGGCAAAAAGCCATCACAATATTATAAAGTAATTATCCTCCTCTTAAAATAAATAAATTTAAAAGTTTTAAAAATGAATATAAGGCTGAGCCTAGAAGAAAGGAGGAGGTGAGACAGAAATTTTTAAATAATGGGAATTGAGATGGACTCATTGGATCCAGGGTTATTCAGTGTGTGATTCTCTGGTTCCTTCTTGGCTATAACTAGTAGTGGTTACACTGAGGAGCATTTAGTGGCAATTTAGGCCTTTGCGTTTGAAGTTCTTTCTCCCTGTTAGCTGAGATGGGGGAAATGTATATGGCCTTTTCTCGCAGGCACGGTATTTGTATTTGGATAGAAAGGATAAACTATTTGAAAAAGCACAGGAGGATCACTTGGCATGCAGGTGAGTGAACGCTGAGGCTACAGCACCATGTGGCAGCTGATAAGAACAGAGTACAGAATAAGATGAACGGGAAGGTTCCACCAAGCATTCCGGCCTCTCCTGTTTAGACTTGGTGAAGAGGTGGCTGGCTGATTTCAGCCTGAGATGCTTCGCTTACATTGCAGAGACAAGTCTGGTCCTCTAAGCCTGTCACCATCCATTGGAATTTAAAAAGTTTTTAGAAAGCCTTTTTGACCCATTATTGTGTTCCCTCTCATCCCTTGTTTTTGGTGGCATGATATGTGTGGTCGTCTTTTCTTGGCAGCAACTGGGAGAAAAATTTCAACAGAGTGAGAAACCTCAAGGCACAGAAAATGTTTGCCTGAAGTGTTCCCCGATAGACACGGGCATGTGCTGAAAGAGAGGGGCAGAAAGGCTTTTTGTTGAGAGTGACAGGTAGGTAGGATGACCAAAGTTTAGCTTAAATCCTTTCATTGGTATTGGAATGCCATCAACCTTCATATGACACTCATCAACCTTCATATGTTCAACTGTGTGACCTGGAGAGCTGTAGCTTGTACTGCTGTGGCGAGTGTGTGTGTGTGTGTAGAGTGTAAACATTTTATGAACTGCAGTGTCTGAGCCATCCGTCTGTCTGGGCAGGAATCTCCCTTGATAGTAAAAAGAACAGCAATCAGGACAGAATTGGTCAATGCGGCATGTCTAATGGTGGGAAGATATTTGAAGGACTCACTATAGACACAATAGTCTCTCTAAATAGCCTCTTTGCACCCGGAGTCTTATTGCAAACAGGTTCATTAAGGAGAGACATTCTGACACACAGCATCACAGTAATGAAAGTAGCTCTGTTTTTCTAATATTGTATCTTGCCACTTCAGTTATGCTGCTAGTACAAGATTTCCCTTGTGTTGTTGTATATTTCTCCAGAAAAAGAATCAGTCTTCATAGAATATACAATTATTTTGTACAGGAATGTATAACTCATACCTAAGATCCAGTTCTCCCTGTTTATGTGCACTAGTGCAAAAATAATTGGCAAACACATCTTCCAGACCAAAAGATTCCAGCACCTTTAATTTGTTGGGCTGGAAGATGTTGAACCGGAGTTATAATAAACTTTAAAAAAATGTGTAATGTTCAAAATGGATTTGTGATCAATCATAAAAGAAAAAAAAATATTAGCACAGTTTCCCATGAGGTGTAATTTTTTTTTCCTAGGGTTTTAGCCAACTCCAGCATAGTATCTGTTCAAAGAGAAGGAAAATGCAAAAGGTTTTCATCCACCCAGCTTTACATATAACTACAATATGATGACTTAAGCTATTGGATTTTCTGCCTGTTAATGTACAGCATGAACATTATGAACATGGAAAAAAAAAGGTTATATTGGTTTAAAAGTGGATATGGAAAATTTAATGTGCTCAAGTGGGAACAATGGCATATTAAAAAAAAACACTCATGACACAGATCTAATAATTCACTTGCCCCTGTAGGAGAAAGGGTATCAGCTCTGATGCTGGCTCATAGTTTATTTTTATATACACCCTTGGTCCCTGCAGTATACCCCGTGTGTGGGTTCCAGAGAAAAGAAAGAAAATAACCTGTAGGGAAATCAGCCTTGGAAACCTTTCATTAAATACATTGTGTTCTGTATTGTGTCGTTCACAGAATCTTCAAGAAATAAAGAAGGGAAAAATCTCTAATCAGTCTGCATGTGCGAAATATTATATTTGAATACTATCATTTGTTTTAAGATTAAGGCCGAGGCTGCAAACATATTAGTTATTATTCACTTACATCTGGTAGATAGTGTAACAGGGATTTAAAAATTCTTTTTTTTTTTCCATTTCTAGTCCCCATCCTTCTTTCTGCCTTCCTCTTCCCCCACAGACAATGGCAGAGATACCACTTAAACTTAAAATGATTCTGGCTGCGTTATTTTCACGTTTGAAATGTTGCCTCCTTATAGAGGACTGGGGTGGTGAGGATAATAAACTTCAGTTAAAATTCTTGCTGAAGTTTTATCTGTCGTTTGATAAAAGATGCATTTCTAGGGAAAATTGAAGAAAGTGTTAAATATATCCTTTCATGAGAAAAATATACACGGTAGAGGTGTTAACTGTGAAGAGTGACACCTTTATCAAGTTGAGTGTCCTTTGGAGTGAGGCTTTGTCTTGTCATTATAGTTCATGTACTGCTGTTGGTGGGCCTTTAAAAATCTGTAAACGTCTTATCTTTTTTGCTGACTATTCATGCAGGATGCGCTAGGCAGGCCAACTGTGACACATATTCTGCCCATGCTTGTAGCAGTCTCCTGGACGAAAATGAACACACATTTTAGACCTAAACCTTGGGTGCCATATAACAGTATTTAGCGAGCTTCTGGGATAGCAGATACTAGGAGTTGACCTCAGATATCCAGAAGCACTCTGTCCTCCACAGTCTGTTGGAACAGTTCTTATTTCAGATACTTCTTGTGTTGAAAAATCTTGCTTTAAGGATAGAGCATCATTAGCACCAGGATTTTCTCAGCATCACAACGAGCTTCTGTGTCCAGGAAGCTCTTTTCACGCGACAGGAGTGAAAGGTCCTGGTGAGCAAATGCATGTCATGAGGCAGGCTTTCTGTGAGGTGCTTTGTATGAATCATCATCTGGCCTGCACGTGAAGCTGCTGACGTGGCGGCTGCTGCTCTCCCTTTTGCAGACGAGGAAACCGTGTCACTAAGAAGGGGCAGTGCTGGGTTTTTTCAGACCTAAGTCTGATCCTGTTCCCAAGGTCCTCGCCTTTACCATTATTTGAGATCACGTCCTCAGCTGTGTGGCCGTACTCCACTCCTCTCTCCCTGGGCTCCCAGGCCTGCACAGTGACCGCTGCCTGTCCTTTGGGTTTATCATCGACCCTGCCACCTACTAGCAGGGTGACTCTGTTGGCCCTTTGCCTGTCAGTGGAATGAGAGAGAGTGGTCCCCTTATTTAGCCTGGTTGAAGCGCGCATACATGCTATTTATCGGTCATCTTCTTTATGCCAGGTGCTGTGCTAGGACCTCGAGTCCAGCAGGGACATGGACAGACATGGTCCCCGCCCCCCCGAAGCTTGCAGGCCTGTGGGCGTGTCAGGACACCGAACGCTTTACAGAATTCCTCAGTTATGTGCTGCCTGTCTCAACCATATATAGATGTTAAACTGACTTCAAGTTAAAGCTACCCATCTAAACAGATATTGGACTTTTCCTATGGGTCATACTCAAAGAAACCTTGCTTTCCTTGGCATCACTTGGCTGCAAAACTTTTTGTGTGAATCCTCTTCCGTTGTTCCCCACTGCAGGTTTCTGAAGAATCAGAAACCTGAGAGTTTGCCTCCTTTCTCTTTCTCAGCCTCCTCCACTTCTCTCCTCACTTCCACTGTCTCCCTGTGCTTCCATTCCTGTTTTTTAATAATTGTTTATTTGGCTGCACTGGGTCATACTTGCTGCCTGAGAGGTCTTCACTGCCCGGTAGCATGTAGGATCTTAATTCCCTGACTGGGGATCGAACCCAAGTTCCCTGCCTTGCAAAGTGGACTCTTAACTACTGGGCTGCCAGGGAAGTCCAGCAGGCATTTCTTAGTGTTCTGCTTGCCACCATTCTCTAAGTTTTCAAATCCTAGATCAAACCCTCCTTCAAATCCTAGCTCACTCTTCACTACTTCAAGTCACACTCCTCTTGTGATGTTCTTTTAAAAACATGAATCCCGATTTTACATTTATCTTTGCTGTGTGGACAATCTGTTTTCTCCAACTAGACTGAAAGTTCCCTCAGAGGAGGGACCTTGTCTCTCTAATATCTATCCCAGGCACAAGTTTCTTTTCAAATAGTGAATTAAGATGGATTTTTTCCCCTCATCTTCTTCTGTAACAGTGCTTTCAGTTCTAATATTTGTTTTATTCTACTTACATGTCCAGTAGACCAATTGAACCCAAGAGTAAACATATCTTCCCAACTCTGCATTTCTTCCTTTTCTCTAATTCTTTAAAATTTTTTTTATTTTATTGAAGCATAGTTGATTTACAATATTGTGTTAGTTTCTGCTGTATAGCAAACTGATTCAGTTATGGATACTTACTATATATATATACACACACACATTCTTTTTTGTATTCTTTTCCATTCTGGCTTATCACAGGATACTGAATATAGTTCCCTGTGCTGTACAGTAGGACCTTGTTGTTTAATCTGTTCTCTAATATTAAAAATGCGTGCATGCATGCTAAGTCACAGTTGTGTCCAACTCTTTGTGACCAGGTTCCTCTGTGTACCTGATAATTCCTAACTAGTCCATCCCTCTCTAATTCTTAATGTCTCCATTGTTTTCATCAAACTAGAGTCTGAGTTCCTTCCACTTCCTCCAGCCCTCCCCTGTCTTGTGTAGGATGACCTCATCAGGAGATTCCCTGGGATTTCTCATCACTTCTACACCTTCCCTGTCACCTCTGGGTGTGAGCTCTGATTTCCTTGCTAAAATCACATAACTGATCTTTTCGCCTCGTGCCCTAAATGAGTAATCCTGCCAAAACACAGATCTGCCCGTGGCAGGTCTTAAAAGCCTTTGCTGGTGAAATGATACCATGTCTGGGATTTGCTTTAAAATTATCCAGCGGAGGAGGGAGGTTAAGGGGATTAGGCGAGGGCAGGTGAAACAAGACTGACCCAGCACTGCTCATTGCTGAAGTTAGTGGTGTGGTTCACGGGGGCTGGTTACACTATTTGCATTTGTATATGTTTGAAAAGATAAATAATAAAATTAAAAAATAGAACACTGCAAACTTAGGGTGTGCACCATATGAACTCTGACCTCCTTGGCAGAGCACACGATGCTCTCGTGGTCCCTCTCCTGGGCTCCTTTGGCCTGTCATCGCCCTCAGCTCCGGTGGCTGACTATTCTGCAGTCATTACTCCGCAGTCGTCCCTGCCCTCAGCATTGACCTCCCAAAGGGCTCAGCTCCACTTCTCTCTGGCCCACTTTGTTAGCCTGATTGGGATCTTCTCCCCTATCCTTTTGATGGACCATCCTTAGAGCCCAGGGTTATTTCATTGGTAGCTCAGCTGGTAAAGAATCTGCTTACAATTCAGGAGATGCCGATTCAATTCCTGGGTCGGGAAGATTCCCTGGAGAAGGGATAGGCTACCCACTCCAGTATTCTTGGGCTTCCCTGGTGTTTCAGACAGTAAAGAGTCCACATGCAGTACAGGAGACCTGGGCTGGGAAGATCCTCTGGAGAAGGGAATGGGCTACCCACTCCAGTATTCTGGCCTGGAGAGTTCCATGGACTGTACAGTCCATGGGGTGGAAAAGAATTGGACAGCCCTGAGCGACTTTCACTTTCTTCTGGAGCCCGTCATGTTCTTACTTTGTGCATAGTCTAGCCCTCTCCTCACTGAGGACTGCCCCAACCAAGAAGATCTCCACTTCCCCGCCTCCAATTTTCAGTTCAGTGAATGTTCATTACATGCCTGTTGAGTGTCAGGCAGCTAATGGATGCTTGAGATTAAATCAAATAGTTACTTCTGGCTTGTAATATGGAGAGAACCCACCTGCCGGCATTTTGGGCTAAGTTTGACAGTGGTTTCCATCCGTCCTCTTCACTCACAGACCATCCCAGACTTCTCCAGGAATAAGGTGCATATTATGAAGAGATGCATAGGTAAACTGTGCTATACAAATGCAAGGCTCAGCTCAGTTCAATTCAGCCGCTCAGTTGTGTCTGACTCTTTGCGACCCCGTGAACTGCAGCATGCCAGGCCTCCCTGTCCATCACCAACTCCCGGAATTCACCCAAACTCATGTGCATCGAGTTGCTGATGCCATCCAACCATCTCATCCTCCGTCGTCCCCTTCTCCTCCTGCCCTCAATCTTTTCCAGCATCAGGGTCTTTTCAAATGAGTCAACTCTTCGCATCAGGTGGCCAAAGTACTGGAGTTTCAGCTTCAGCATTAGTCCTTCCAATGAACACCCAGGACTGATCTCCTTTAGGATGGACTGGTTGGATCTCCTTGCAGTCCAAGGGACTCACAAGAGTCTTCTCCAACACCACAGTTCAAAAGCATCAATTCTTCGGCGCTCAGCTTTCTTAATAGTGCAATTCTCACATCCATACATGACCACTGGTAAAACCATAGCCTTGACTGGACGGACCTTTGTTGGCAAAGTAATGTCTCTGCTTTTTAATATGCTGTCTAGGTTGGTCATAACTTTCCTTCCAAGGAGTAAGCGTCAAATGCAAGGTAGTCAAATACTATTAGCACCTGAAGATAAATCCCTTTGCTCAGCTTTTTGTCTTTTTTTAAAGGTGACGTTTAAAACTGTCAGACTCTGCATTTATACTTAAGAAGTCTCCCTCCCTCCCCTGATCCACTTTGGAAGTGGGATTGGGAAGCTGTTTTTGCGGGAGGACACAGCCAGCCTTATGCCAGAGCCCATTCAAAGGTCCTTCCACTGAGCTCTAAAGTGAGCAGAAAAGTAATCCTATCCCTAGCCTTTATAATGTATCTTCTTTTTTCTGGCCACTTGATTACTTCAAACACCAGTAGGACTCTTGAGCCCAGAGGTAAAAGTAGAGCAGATATGAAGGATTTGAGAAATCCGGTTTTTGTGGCTTGGAGAAATAAAAGACCAAGGTATGAGTTAATCCCTGTTCTCAAACATGTGAACTAATTTTACCTGGAAGGTGGTACCAGCTGTTAGCCATTTGAGTGAAAACAAACAAAAGGACTTAGGTTGCAGCTGGAGGAATTTTAGGTAGAAATTTTTCGTTAAGTGGGTCTGGGTGGGAACTGGGTTCCCATCCCAGTAGATTGTTGATTAAGGTCCAGCATGGAGGGCAGTAAGGTGGATTTGAGGAATTTCAGCATCCTCAAAATCAGGCTTCATGATGACAAAATCAGCAGCTGTGAATGCCCTTCGTGCCCGGAGCTGCAGAGGCAGGGTTCCCCTCATTCCTCACACCTTCCCCCAAGTTGAAAGAAATTAGCTTCAATTAAAGAAAATAGTGATGGATGGCTACAGAGATAAATATGATACATTGCACAGGACAAACTGCATTAAAAGAACATTAAATTTGAGGCAGAAAGCACTGAAGGTGAAAAAATTCACAGTTAAGGTTGAAAAGTGATATCGTTTACATCTCTGCTAATGTGTCGACCTAACAGGACATGTTAAGAAATTATGAGGGTGCTCTGTTGTGCTAAGAAGTTTTTTGACTTGACAAACTCAGCTTAATCCACGGTTTCATTGCCTAGGTTTAATTAAGGCGTTGTCTGCGAATGATTATAGCCCATGGGAAAAAAACCTGTTACTTTTACCGGGAGAATTTTGGTGTTTGTTTAAATATTAAGTTTTGGAGGGGGCCAGGTGGTGATTCTGAGACTCTTTGCATTTCAATACCTGAGTATATTTGAGTTTTTTTAAGTCAGTAATTTTTTTGAAAAGCACTAGTCTTATTTTTTTAACTAAAATATTAGTAATAACTTGATAATAGTTTAATGTTGAATATTTTTGTATATTTTTGAAAGCAAAATTTAGCTTTTATTCTTTGTTCCAGGTGTGAGTTTTTGCTGCTGAAGAGTAAATCTGAAATTTCATATGTACTTTAAGAAAATTGTTGCCTTATAGGGCCCATTTTCAGGATCAAATTCAGTCACAGTTTTAATTTATACAATCACATCGTAATACTAGAAATCCTCCTTAAAGTTTTTAATCTCATAAGATCTATTTGTTTGCTGTGTTTTTTTGGTGTGTGTGTATATACATGTGTGTTCCTCATATCAGGGACAAAAATCTCTCAAAAGGGTCTGAATGTAGACTATAACTGGAGTAAACATGTATAGTAGAACTTGTGTAATACAAAAGTTAATTCTTAGTTTTTTTTTGTTTTTGTCTTTTTGAGTTCAAGGAGTTCCTTTATTGACCATAAGCTTTTTTGTGGAAGGGGACAGTGAAAATTAACCTATTTCTGAAATCACTGAGCCGTGAAGAACAAATCAAACACCAAATTTAGTTGCCAAATGTTACTGTTGTGTCTTTAAAGCAGAAAGAAAAAAATTTTTTTTTATTAAGGAAAGTAATTTTAAGTATATACAGGTAAATGAAATCACCAACTTGTATACTTCTACAGTAATAACATAGATGGGTTAATAATGCCCTGTTGGTGGGATGTCCTCAGTGGTCCAGTGGCTAAGACTCAGTGCTCACAGTGCAGGGGGTCAGGTTTGATCTCCCGTCAGGGAACTAGATCCCACGTGTTGCCACTAAGAGTTTGCATGCTGCAACCAAAAATCCCGCATGCCAGAAGGTAAAAAGATGATGTGTTTCAACTAAGACCTGGTGCAGCCAAATAAATAAAATGAAAAAAAAAATCATATTAGTCATTTAAGGAAGGAAATCCAAGCCACAATTATTATAGAAGTTTTCTATTTTTGTTATATTAAGGGTGAGTCTTATAAAGGAGTTTATGAAATTGCCCTAAGTGCAGTGGTTATTAGCCAACAGAATTTATTGCATACTGACCTAGGTGATATTAATTTGGATGCATGGCAGGAATATACTCATGGCCTAATCACAGATTTTAGGTTGAGCTTCCTCCTAGATCAATGAGTTTGTGCTTCCAATTAATTAAAGAAAAAGTTCAGGAGGCCAAAAATTTAGAGAGAGAGAGAGGGAGGGAGGTGAAATTTAGGTCACTTTTTTCTGATTGTTATTCTGGGACACCATGCATAGTCTGTTTCTTAGTACAGAAAAATGACATCTGTAAGCCCATTTGGAGTTTTAAATGTAATATAAATGTAGTGCATCACCATAAGTATGCAAACACATTTTAAAACAGGGTATTGTATGGAAGTAATTACTGGCAGTGAGTGAGCTACACACCCCAAAGAATGGGTTGGGGCCAAAAAATGAAAGATTTCTAAATAGAATTATTTTCATGTGGGTGGGAAAGAGCAAGGTTAACTTTTATTAGGGACCAATCCCAGCTCTTAGTTTAATTCTGATCACATACTTGGTAACCCAAATAAATAAGTACTAAAGAGATTTCATGTTAGGATGAGGTTATTTTTTTCCCCTCGGTACAGTCTTCCAGTTGGGAGTTGCTGTTTTAAGGCAGGAGGGTATGACATGCATGAGCTTGAGCGTGGCCAAATGCATGGAGAGCTCTGCGCTTTCAAACTTTGGACCTTGTAATGGTTAACGATGTTGTGACACAATACTTGATCATTCTTTAGCTGGGTATGCTGTGTTCATCTTTCACAGATTTAATAGGATGTAGGAAGGTTTGATTTTATCATCTGGAAATGTTACAGGCTCTGTAGTTTTCTCCCCTTCTCAATCACCATGGAGAAGACCCTGTTAATAGAGCCTCTTTCCTTTCCCTTTCATCCTGTATATTTTGTTTATTCTCCAATGTCACATAATATCATCCTTATTTCAAGGCAACTTTGCATTGTAATATTTGCCCGGGGAGTGGGGGTTGGATCTTAAAAGTTGAGGGGAAGACAATTGCTGTCTATGGAAATCATTTTTTTATATGATTTGTGACAGATTCTTTGGAGCCATTTGGATGCCATCGATACCAATTTCAAATAGATTTCTTCCCTCAAACCAGTGTCACTATAACCCCCAAAGTGTTAGTCACCCAGTCATGTCCAACTCTTTGTGACCCCATGGACTGTAGCCTGCCAGGCTCCTCCGTCCATGGGATTCTCCAGGCAGGAGTACTGGAGTGGGTTGCCATTCCCTTCTCCAGGAATCTTCCTGACCCAGGAACTGAACCCTGGTCTTCTGCATTGCAGGCAGATTCTTTACTGTCTGAGCCACCAGGGAAGCCCATTACCCCCAAACCAGAGAGTTATTTTGGGTTAGACTTCACTGAGCAGCCATCCGGCAGCCCCTTAACTGTTATCAGGACACAGTATTGATGAGTGAGGCTTGGTCAAGTTACTTAACCTTTCTTCCTTGATTTTCTAACATGTCGACTGGAAATGATTATATCTGCCTTTGATCTCATAGAGATGCTTCAATCCATTAAAGTTATTAAGCACTTTAAGTAAGGTATAAAATACTAGATGCAAGGCATCTTCATTACTGTTACCATAACTGTTACTTTAGTTACAGTGTCATATACAAAGGGGAGCTTTCTGAATGCTAAGTCGTTAAGTCTCAGAATGAGCTCTCTGGACTCAGTGGTTGATAGCGGACTTTAAGAGGTTGGGTTACCTATGTCCCTACTCTGGAGGCCAGGCTCTGTTCCTCCCAGCTTCTGTAAATTTGGGGAGCAAAAAGCAAATACAAAACCAAGAACACAAAATTGAAAAAGAAAATTGAAGAGGCAATGGGGAGATGTGTGTCCGCCTCCTATTCTTCCCCAGCAGCTGCTCTTGGTGTTGAGCTTCCCAAAGTGTCAACTCCTTCGGTACCTGTCCTGATCGTTCATCTCTCCTTACTGTGGAATGTATGTTCAGGAGTTTTCAAGTGGAACCTGGGCTTTGAGTCATCCCCATATACAAGTTTCATTTTCTTTGTTTTTTTCTGAAATACTCTTTCTCTGAGAAAGAGGAAGAAAGTTGAGGATGGAGTGGGTGAAGGTCTTTGAATGTCTTTGGTTAGTGTTCAAGGGCAGTTGTGCAAGATGACTGGTTTCTAGACTGCAGCCCCCTCTAGCATTTTGTTTTGAATACTTCCTCCCTCACATCTCATATAACATCCCAGAAGGAGTTGCACTTCTGTATGGCCTTGGATGGCACCAGCTTGAGGAGGTCCATGAGAACATAACAGATCAACCCTCACCTCCCAGAGTGAAGAATCTGCTTCCTGGAGCCCAGGTTCTTTTGCTCTCACAGGTGTCACTTTTCTAAAATAACCGACTCTGTCCTTTGCTCTTAACTTTCAGAGATGCCCATCACCACCTGTTCTTGCTTTTAGAGTTTTGATACTCTGATTTATGTTGTGTTTATTCTTATGCTTCATTTACATGTAGCTTGGTGGCATGTCCAATTGGGTCAGCTACAAAGCATTAGTCCCTCAGACACCTTAGCTTGTAGTTGATGAAGTACAAAAGAGTTGGATATGGTCTGAAGTATAAGATATTTCTGTTCATCAAAAAAACTGTGTGAGGCAGACTTAGGGAATGAAGTATGGTTACCAGGGAGGAAGAATGAGGGGAAGGGATAGTTAGGGAGTGTGGAATAGAAATATATAAACTGCTATATTTAAAATGGATAACCAATAGGGACCTCAGTGTTATGAGGCAGCCTTCCTGCCTAGTTTGGGGAAGAAGGGGTACATGTATATATATGGCTGAGTCCCTTCATTGTTCACCTGGAACTATCACAACATTGTTAATTTCCTACACTTCAATACAAAGTAAAAAGTTTAGAAAGAAAGACTCTGTGAAGAAGCCTACAGAGACAATTACAAGTATGGAAGAATTAAGAAGCTCTAAAATAAATATGGATTGGGAAAAAGAAATTAATTCAACATTTTTTAACCTTTCTTAAGCAGCTAGAATCCTAAAGTTGCAAATAAGTTGCTTTTAAATATGACTAGAGTGATATGCTTTTCCAAGTCTCCCCTGCCTCTCAAGTATTAAGGTCTAACAATGGATTTTCTGGTATTGATTTGTGTGGAAACTCTTAGATGAGATCATAGTTTTGTATTTAAAGAATCACTGTTTTGGGGGTGAAGAGGGGAAGAATACAATTACATGAAGTTGAGATTGTTGTGGAAAATCAAGGACATATGGTTGCATTGGTATAATATTGGTTTTTCAGAATCAAGATTAACACAAATGAAATTACCTCTAAATTGCAGCTAGCTATTGCTACCTCGTATACCTGAAGTATGTTTTTCTTTTAATACACATATGTGGAGCTTGTGGAGTGTGGGTCAGGGCTAACAAATTTTTTTAAATTTAATGTTATTATGTTTTTTGAACAGATACTGGAGCACGAACTGTTTCTCCCTTGTCTTTCTCTCCTCCTCTCTGCATTTCTTGTCAACAATTTCATATTCTGTTATGATTCAGTTATTCAACACAGTGTCATTATTCAACACAGAATAATATATTCGCATTACAGATGGATTCTTTACCATCTGAGCCACCAGGATAGCTCAAATAAATAGATGAATAAAGTAAGTAATAGAAAAATAAGCTTTTTCCCTATTGAGAATGCATGATTTAGACCTCAAACTTGGATGTATTAGAGCCCCAACAGAAGTTAAAGCCGTTTGCCATGCCACTGTCTCCTTTATGGTTAGATACATCTCCTGGGGCGTTCACAAATGACCTAAATGGATTCTTGTGATTTTTTTTTTTAATTTCCTGAGGGGTCAAATTGGGTCAACCTTGGAGGTAACCCAGAACCAGTGGGGCAATGGAAATGGATGAGCATGAAACAGAAGCCAGCTATGTGGTTATAAGAATTTCCCAGTATCTGTGTTCTTGTAATTCATAGACAGAGTTGGATTTATCTTGGGTTGGGCTGTTTCTCAGAGAAGGCGATGGCACCCCACTCCAGTACTCTTGCCTGGAAAATCCCATGGGTGGAGGAGCCTGGTGGGCTGCAGTCCATGGGGTCGCTAAGAGTCGGACACGACTGAGCGACTTCACTTTCACTTTTCACTTTCATGCATTGGAGAAGGAAATGGAAACCCACTCCAGTGTTCTTGCCTGGAGAATCCCAGGGACAGTGGAGCTTGGTGGGCTGCCGTCTATGGGGTCGCACAGAGTTGGACACGACTGAAGCAACTTAGCAGCAGCAGCAGCAGCAGGGCTGTTTCTCAACCTTTTTTTTTTTTTCCACTATCAGGGCCTAAGCAGCTTTATAGACATTTTGTCATAATCATTGTCTACCCCCACAAACCTGCCATTAAATCCTAAGGATTAAGATTTTGTTGAATAGAGTTGAGCTTCCAAAGACCACAGATAACTGTAATATCAAAAATAAATAAGTAAATGTGTGACCTGACCTATGATCTATGTGTTAGTCACACAGTCGTGTCCAACTCTTTGCAACTCCACGGACTGTAGCCGAACCTTCCAAGTTCCTGTGTCCATGGAATTCTCCAGGCAAGAATACTAAAGAGAGTAACCTTCCCTTTTCCAGAAGATCTTCCTGACCCAGGGATGACCTGGGTCTCCTGCATTACATATGGATTCTTTACCATTTGAGCCACCAGAATAGTTCAGATAAATAGATGAATAAAGTAACATAAGAATAAGTTTTCCCCTGATTGAGAATGCATGATTTAGATCTCAAACTTGGGTGTATTCAGTTCAATTCAGTTCAGTCGCTCAGTCATGTCCAACTCTTTGTGACCCCATGAATCACAGCACGCCAGGCCTCCCTGTCCATCACCAGTTCCCGGAGTTCACTCAGACTCACGTCCATCGAGTCGGTGATGCCATCCAGCCATTTCATCCTCTGTCATCCCCTTCTCCTCCTGCCCCCAATCCCTCCCAGCATCAGAGTCTTTTCCAATGAGTCAACTCTTTGCATGAGGTGGCCAAAGTACTGGAGTTTCAGCTTTAGCATCATTCTTTCCAAAGAAATCCCAGGGCTGATCTCCTTTCGAATGGACTGGTTGGATCTCCTTGCAGTCCAAGGGACTCTCAAGAGTCTTCTCCAACACCACAGTTCAAACACATCAATTCTTCGGCCCTCAGCTTTCTTCACAGTCCAACTCTCACATCCATACATGACCACTGGATAAACCATAGCCTTGACTAGATGGACCTTTGTTGGCAAAGTAATGTCTCTGCTTTTCAGTATGCTATCTAGGTTGGTCATAATTTTCCTTCCAAGGAGTAAGTGTCTTTTACTTTCATGACTGTGTGGATCACAATAAACTGTGGAAAATTCTGAAAGAGATGGGAATACCAGACCACCTAACCTGCCTCTTGAGAAATCTGTATGCATGTCAGGAAGCAACAGTTAGGACTGGACATGGAACAACAGACTGGTTCCAAATGGGAAAAGGAGTCCGTCAAGGCTGTATATTGTCACTCTGCTTATTTAACTTATATGCAGAGTACATCATGAGAAACGCTGGACTGGAAGAAACACAAGCTGGAATCAAGATTGCCGGGAGAAATATCAATAACCTCAGATATGCAGATGACAC
>SJYT01084057.1:0-29495 GCA_006410635.1 Cephalophus harveyi | reverse complement strand
CTCATGCGAAGAGTTGACTCATTGGAAAAGACTCTGATGCTGGGAGTGATTGGGGGCAGGAGAAGAAGGGGACGACCGAGGATGAGATGGCTGGATGGCATCACTGACTCGATGGATGTGAGTCTGAGTGAACTCCTAGAGATGGTGATGAACAGGGAGGCCTGGCGTGCTGTGATTCATGGGGTCGCAAAGAGTCGGACACGACTGAGCGACTGAACCGACCGACCGACTTTCATGGCTGCAGTCACCATCTGCAGTGATTTTGGAGCCCCCCAAAATAAAGTGTGACACTGTTTCCACTGTTTCTCCATCTATTTCCCATGAAGTGATGGGACCAGATGCCATGATCTTCATTTTCTGAACGTTGAGCTATAAGCCAACTTTTTTACTCTCCTCTTTCACTTTCATCAAGAGGCTTTTTAGTTCCTCTTCACTTTCTGCCATAAGGGTGGTGTCATCTGTGGTTGGTACAAAAATAATTTCGGTTTTGTGTTGTTGAACTTTGCCATTTGTTCTTGGAATACTTTCCGAAATAAATGCGGTTATGTTAAATGTCATTTTAACGTGCCTTCTTGGCTTTGTTTTTTTGCTAATGACTTATTACTTGCTGTTTATTTTATATTTATTTTAGGCTATAGAAATGACGTTAGACAAAAAGCACATTCGAGTGATTTTTAAAATTAGGGTTCAAAATGGGTCATAAAGCAGAAGAGACAACTTGCAACATCAACAACGTGTTTGGCCCAGGAACTGCTAACAGACGTACAGTGTAGTGGAGGTTCAAGAAGTTTTGTAAAGGAGACAAGAGCCTTGAAGACGAGTGTGGCCACCATAGGAAGTTTTCAACAACCAAATGAGAGCCATCATGGAAGCTGATCCTCTTGAGTTGCTGCAGAACTCAGTGTAGACCATTCTATGGTCATTTGAAATTGGGAAGGTGAAAAAACTGGACAAGTGGGTGCCTCATGAGCTGACAAGAAATCGAAAAAATGATTCTTTTGAAGTGTTGTCTTTTCTTATTCTGTACAACAGCAACAAACAATTTCTTGATCGTATTGTGACATGCGAGGAAAAGTGGATTTTATACCACAACTGGTGAAGACCAACTTGGTGGTTAGACCGAGAGGAAGCTCCAAAACACTTCCCAAAGCCATACTTGCACCAAAATAGGTCAGGTTACTGTTGGGTGGTCTGCTGCCAGTCTGATCCACTGCAGCTTTCTGAATCCTGGTGAAACCATTACATCCAAGAAGTATGATCATCTTCTTCTGAAGCAAATCAGTTGAATTCATTGAAAACTGCAATGCCTACATCTGGCTTTGGTCATCAGAAAGGGCCTAATCTCCATGACGACGCTCCACCACACATCGCACAGCCAGCGCTTCAAAAGGTGAACAAATGGGGCTACAAAGCTTTGCCTCATCCACCATATTTACTTGACTTTTCGCTAACTGACTACCACTTCTTCAGGCATCTCAATAACTTTTTGCAGGAAAAGTGCTTCCATAACCAGCAGGAGGCATGTCAAATCCTGAAGTATGGATTTTTATGCTACAGGAATAAACAAGCTTATTTCTCATTGACAATAGTGTGTTGATTGTAATGGCTTCTATTTGATTAATGAAGATGTGCTTGAGCCTAGTTATAATTTAAAATTCACTGTCCAAATCCTCAATTACTTTTTATCAACATAATGCAGTAGTTTTGGCCAGTTTTATTGAAATATAGCTGACATCTAGCTTGTACGTTTAAGGTCTACGTGTGATGATTTGATACATATATGTATTGTGAAATGATTATTGCAGTAGGGCCAGCTAACACTTCCATTCCTTCACATAATTACCTTTTTTTGGTTGAAGATGCAAAAATTATTCAACAATTTGTCTATCTACTTTCTAGCTAATAGTGAGTACATTTTCTGCAAGTCACTAGGGTACAGTTGCAGTTCTTTGGTCATTACTAGTCATCTTGAGAGGTTACACAGCCTTTGCCTTTGACACTTTAGTTTTCATATGAAGATGGTCACTTAGCACCATGCCTAAATGGGTTTTGTTAGGAAACTTGTGTCCCGTTTTCCCCCACGGGTTGTGGGAGTGGATGGGCTTGCAGCTGGTAGCTATCACAGATTTTTTTACATTATAAAATTAATACATTCTTATTGCAAATAAAAATCAGAAAATTCTTAGCTCATAAGAGTTTCTCTAAGAATTGAGCTGCTCTGTGATATTTACATACTTCTAGCTTTAAGTGTGATTGAGGTATGCTCTCACAAATTTAAAATATGTAATAATAAAACTAAATTATGTATAAATGGCATGATTATGAATGAAGGTCCTCTTAAAAATTTATTTTCAACCAGTATTTAGTATTCCTCTTTTTTCCTTCTTATGCATTGTGAAGGACATTAATACTGATTCACGTTGAAAATGGCCAGTCCTTTTCTGTTTGAAACCTTACATTTTAACAAAATGATAAGATTTCAGAGATTAAGAAATTGGAAAAAAATCTGTTTGGTGGTTTTTCTATCCCTGAAGTCTTAAAGGTAACCATGTATACTTTCCTTAAAGTCCTTTCTAATATATGTACAGAAAACATACTACCCTTGAATAAAACAGCTTCAGGTGTGCTACTTAAAGGTTCCTCTCTGAAAAAAACTTTTCATAATGAAGTACAAATTGTTAAAAAGCAATTAACTAAATAAGTCTCAATTCCAATTACTAAGATTTTTGCATGAAAATCACATTTTCCTTCTTACTGAAGTATGAGATTCAAGCCAGCTGTTGCAGTGGTGACCTGTAATCCATTTCTGTACATTGCTTTTTGGTGTGAACTGAAACTGTTATCATGAAGTTAAGTGTTATAACCCAGTTTAAGATGAATTAGTTTCCTGGAGTTTCTCACTGGTAAAATCAGAACAAATTCCCTCTGGAATCTATGTTTATTGCACAAACATACACTTTGACCCTAGAGTATTTTCCTCTTTCATTTAAATGAAAGAAAAGTTAAATGGTAATTTTTTAAAAAAGGTTTATTTAAGTCTTACATCTGTGAATTTAAGTAAAGCTAATAGATTCTTCAGAGATTTTGATTGTGAAAATAAGATTGATACATGGTTCCTTATGTGTTATGTGTTAATTGCTCACTCATGTCTGACTCTCTGCAACCCCATGGATTGTAGCCCCATAGGCTACTCTGTCCATGGATTTTCCAGGCAAGAATACTGGAGTGGGTTACCATTCCCTTCTCCAAGGGATCTTCCCAACCCAAGTCTCCCACATTGCAGGTGGATTCTTTACCATATGAGCCACCAGAGATGCCATTAATTCTAAGTTCAGTTCAGTCGCTCAGTCATGTCTGACTCCTTGCAACCCAATGGACTGCAGCATGCCAGGCTTCCCTGTCCATCATCAACTCCCAGAGCTTACTCAAACTCATATTCATTGAATTAGTGATGCCATCCAACCATCTCATCCTCTGTCATCCCCTTCTCCTTCTGCCTTCAATCTTTTCCAGCATCAGGGTCTTTTCAAATGAGTCAGTTCTTCATATCAGGTAGCCAAAGGATTGGCGTTTTGGCTTCAGCATCAGTCCTTCCAATGAATATTCAGGACTGATTGTTAGGATGGACTGGTTGAATCTCCTTGCAGTCCATGGGACTCTCAAGAGTCTTCTCCAACACCACAGTTTAAGAGTATCAGTTCTTTGGTGCTCAGCTTTCTTTATAGTCCAACTCTCACATCCATACACGACCAATGGAAAAACCATAGGTTTGACTAGATGGACCTTTGTTGGCAAAGTAATGTCTCTGCTTTTTAATATGCTGTCTAGGTTGGTCATAACTTTTCTTCCAAGGAGCACATGTCTTTTAATTTCATGGCTGCAGTCACCATCTGCAGTGATTTTGGAGCCCAGAAAAATAAAGTCTGACACTGTTTCCAGTGTTTCCCCATCTATTTCCCATGAAGTGATGGGACCAGATGCCATGATCTTCATTTTCTGAATGTTGAGCTTTAAGCCAACTTTTTCACTCTCCTCTTTCACTTTAATCAAGAGGCTTTTTAGTTCTTCTTTGCTTTCTGCCATAAGTGTGGTGTCATCTGCTTATCAGAGGTTATTGATATTTCTCCCAGTAATCTTGTTTCCAGCTTAGGCTTCATCCAGCCCAGCGTTTCTCATGATGTACTCTGCATATAAGTTAAATAAGCAGGGTGACAATATACAGCCTTGACGTACTCCTTTCCCGATTTGGAACCAGTCTGTTATTCCATGTTCAATTCTGTTGCTTCTTGACCTGTATACAGATTTCTCAGGAGGCAGGTCAGGTGGTCTGGTATTCCCATCTCTTTAAGAATTTTCCACAGTTTGTTGTCATCCTCACAGTCAAAGGCTTTGGCATAGTCAACGAAGCAAGAGTAGATATTTTTCTGGAACTCTCACTTTTTTGATGATCTGGTGGATGTTTGCAATTTGATGTCTGGTTCCTCTGCCTTTTCTAAATCCAGCTTGAACATGTGGAAGTTCATGGTTCACGTACTGTTGAAGCCTGGCTTGGAGAATTTTGAGCACTACTTTGCTCGCCTGTGAGATGAGTACAGTTGTGCAGTAGTTTGAGCATTCTTTGACATTGCCTTTCTTTGGGATTGGCATGAAGTTTGACCTTTTCTAGTCTTGTGGCTACTGCTGAGTTTTCCCAATTTGCTTGTGCAGCACTGAGTGCAGCACTTTCACAGCATCATCTTTTAGGATTTAAACAGCTCAACTGGAATTCCATCACCTTCACTAGCTTTGTTTGTAGTGATGCTTCCCAAGGCCCACTTGACTTCGCATTCCAGGATGTCTGGCTTTAGGTGAGTGATCACACCATTGTGGTTATCTGGGTCATGAAGATATTTTTTGCATAGCTCTTCTGTATATTCTTGCCAGCTCTTCTTAATATCTTCTGCTTCTGTTAGTTCCATACCATTTCTGCCCTTTATTGAGCCCATCTTTGCATGAAATTTTCCCTTGGTATCTCTAATTTTCTTTGAAAGATCTCTAGTCTTTCTTTATTTTCTTCTATGCCTTTACATTGTTCACTGAGGAAGGCTTCCTTATCTCTCCTTGCTATTCTTTGGAACTCTTGATTTCAAATGGGTTTATCTTCTTTTTCTCCTTTGCTTTTCACTTCTCTTCTTTTCACAGCTATTTGTCAGACAAGCCTTTTACCTTTTTGCATTTTTTTTTCTTGGGGATGGTCTTGATCACTGCCTCCTGTACAGTGTCACGAACCTCAGTCCATAGTTCTTCAGGCACTCTGTCTGTCAGATACAATATCTTGAATCTATGTTTCACTTCCACTGTATAATTGTAAAGGATTTGATTTAGGTCATACTTGAATGGTCTAATGGTTTTCTCTACTTTCTTCAATTTCAATCTGAATTTGGCAATAAGGAGTTCATGATCTGAGCCACATTCAGCTTTTGGTCTTGATTTTGTTGACTGTATAGAGCTTCTCCATCTTTGGGTGCAAAGAATATAATCAATCTGATTTCAGTATTGACCATTTGGTGATATCCACGTGTGGAGTCTTCTCTTGTGTTGTTGGAAGAGGGTGTTTGCTATGACCAGTGTGTTCTCTTGGCAAAACTCTATTAGCCTTTGTTGTGCTTCATTCTGTACTCCAAGGCCAAATTTGCCTGTTACTCCAGGTATTTCTTGATTTCCTACCTTTGCATTCTAGTCCCCTGTAATGAAAAGGACATCTTTTTTGGGTGTTAGTTCTAGAAGGTCTTGTAGATCTTCATAGAACTGTTCAACTTCAGCTTCCTCAGCATTACTGGTTGGGGCATAGACTTGGATTACTGTGATCTTGAATGGTTTTCCTAGGAAATGAACAGAGATCATTGTGTCGGTTTTGAGATCCATGTACCACATTTCGGACTCTTTTGTTGACCGTGATGGCTACCCCATTTCTTCTAAGGGATTCCTGCCCACAGTAGTAGATATAATGGTCATCTGAGTTAAATTCACCCATTCCAGTCCATTTTAGCTGATTCCTAAAATGTCGATGTTCACTCTTGCCATCTCCTGTTTGACCACTTCCAATTTGCCTTGATCCATGGACCTGACATTCCAGGTTCCTATGCAGTATTGTTCTTTACAGCATTGGACTCTTATTTCCATCACCGGTCACATCCAGAACTGGGTGGTGTTTTTGCTTTGGCTCCGTCTTTTCATTCTTTCTGGAGTTATTTCTCCACTGATCTCCAGTAGCATTTTGGGCACCTACCGACCTGGGGAGTTCCTCTTTCAGTATCCTATATTTTTGCCTGTTCATACTGTTCATGGGGTTCTCAAGGCAAGAACACTGAAGTGGTTTGCCATTCCCTTCTCTAGTGGACCACGTTTTGTCAGACCTCTTCACCATGACCCGTCTGTCTTGGGTGGCCCTACACTGCATGGCTCATAGTTTCATTGAGTTAGATAAGGCTGTGGTTCATGTGATCAGATTGGTTAGTTTTCTGTGATTGTGGTTTTCATTCTGTCTGCCCTCTGATGGAGAAGGATAAGAGGTTTATGGAAGCTTCCTGATGGGAGAGACTGACTGAGGGGGAAACTGGGTGTTGGTTAGATGGTCATTAATTCTCAGGTGAGAAATATTAACTTGAAAAACTTGCATGTTTTTTGTGTAAAATAAAGGCAGAATAATGCTTCCCCAGTCACATCCAGCTCTTCAAAACTTGTGAATATGTTACTTAATAAAAGGGATTTTGCAGATATGATTAAGTTTAAATACCTTGAGGAGAGAACAACTGATTATCCAGGTGGACTCAATTTAATCACGTGACTCATTAGCCTTTCTCAGCTGTGCTCAGAGAGACATGACTGGAAGAAAGGTTGGAGAGCTTCAGCATGGCTGGTTTGGAGATGGAACCAGGGGGCCCCATGCCAAGGAAATATAGGCAGCCTTTAGAAGCTGAAAAAAGCCAGGAGATAGATCTTCTCAAACCTTCTGAATGGAATGCGACTCTGCTAGCACCTTGATTTTAGTTCACTGAGACCTGTGTTGGAGTGCTGAGCAACAGAACAGTAAGATAATTTTCGTTTTAAGTCACTGAGATTGTGGTAATTTATTATGGCTGCTGTAGAAAACTAGTACTCCTTGCTTTGTGCTCGTAGTTTGTTCAATTAAGTGATTATTGAAATCTAAAGCTATGAAGGAACAAAAGGGATCTGGTAAGATGTCAAGTATTTAGTATTTTATAGGATTTCCTTATATATGGATTGGTACAATTCATTTGCTGTTAAATTACAGAACAAGTTCGCTTTGGCCTTGGATCGTGATTTTTTTTTCCCCCCAGGGTTACTGTCATACTAGGAACATAGTAGGCATTCAATAAAGATTGAAAGAAGTTTAAGTTATGCGGTCAACCTCCGCACTGGCCCTTGTGAGCAGTGGAGTTTGGAGAAAGTAGTTTGAGGAAAATTAGGAACATAGGTGCTTATGTTAGGTGTGAAAAGTGGCCACAAGCTTCTGACGAATCTCACAATTGTAAGTTTGTTATGTTTGACAGTTGTCAAGGAATTGCTCAAGGCTTATTGGACTCAGACCCCAGGGTATAACTGAGTTCATCTGTGTCTTGATAAGCCATGGGTACTAATGGTAGCCGAAAAGCGACGGTGATGGGAAGCCTTAATCTTTCAGACAGGGTTTTCCTTTGTAATTAGTTGAAAAAAGGCAAGACTCGATATATTGTACCATACAGCAAGAGATTTAAAATCACAGTAAAGCTATACAAGAAAACTTTAAATCCCACTTGAGCTATTTTTCCACTTTGCCTGGCTAGTAAGTTGAGAATATTCAATCAGAAATATTTGTTGAATCTGTTTGGATTGGGCACTGAGGTTATAGGTGTAAACATACTTCTCATTTCTGTTGTTGGGCTTCCCTGGTGGCTCAGCTGGTAAAGAATCTGCCTGCAATTTGGGAGACCTGGGTTTGATCCCTGGATTGGGTAGATCCCCTGGAGAAGGGAAAGGCTACCCACTCCAGTATTCTGGCCTGGAGAATTCCTTGGGGTCACAAAGAGTCGGATACGACTGAGCGACTTTGGCTTCACTTCATATGGGTGTAAAGAACTCTTGCCATTATAGTGCTTCTTGCCCCAGAGGGTAGATAGAAATTAAGTAGTTTCAAGTGCTGAGAAGAAGTACGAGATGCTGTTGGAGTGGATGATAACATACTGTAATCCAGGGAAAGATGCCATCTCTGAGGGCAAGGGGAGGTTCAGGAAAGGAGAAACAGAAAGGGCTTCGTGTTATATTATAATGTTGTATGTCACAGATATCTCAAAAAACGATGGCAATCTCTACCAGGGTACTAGCCACAGGAATGGAGAGTAGATGGTCCAGAGATAATTTATTTGAGAAGCTATTTGGAGGTTGCGTAGCTCAACTATAGCTCAAAAGGTTGCATAGGTGTCAGAGGCGGAAGGGGCAGTGGTTGGGGGAATAAAATAATCCTGCCAACAAAAAGACACTTTTTATCCACATAGAATAGAGAGAAAAGAAACCAATTTATTATTGAGTAGAAATTCACAGATTTGTAGGTGTGTACAATAACATGAAAGTGACCGTAAAGTTGGGACCAATCTCACAGTTTAATGTCTCATCTCCTTGAGAGATAAAAGGCTTCCCCCTGTGACAGTCTTCAGCATATCTCATGAGCTAATCCTGGAGGTTTGTTTTCACACATCAAGGTGATTTGGCAGGTGACCTTGGTGTTCTCCACACTGTGAAAACTCAAGTCTGGGCATACTTTCTGGAGAGGTTTATCTCTGTTCTAAAATTTAGAGTGTGTGCGTGCTAAATCACTCCAGTTGTGTCTGAATCTATGTGACACTATAGACTGCAACAGGCCAGTCCCTGGAATTCTCTGTCATGGAATTTTCCAGGCCAGAATACTGGAGTGGGTTGCCTCTGCCCTCCTCCAGGGGACCGTCCCAATCCAGGGATGGAGCCCACTAGCGCCACCTGGGAAGCCCGAAGTTTAGAGAAGGAAAGATAAAATAGGTTTTTGGGGTTTTTTTGCCCTTCATAAGCAGAGAAAATTATTTTCCAAGCACTCAGTGGCCAATGGTGTCATTTACTGAGGTGGATGGTTCTGGAGAAGGAGCGTATTTGGGGGTCATAGAGCCACACAAATCTAGGAATCTAATAAGAACTGCTGGGTTTGAAGTTCCTGTAAGACCTTACCCTGCAGGTGACATGCATTTGTGGTGTAGAAGAGTGATGTAGGCTGAGGGTGTGGGTTTGGTGGCTCTGAGCTGGTATGTCAAGTCTGGGAGTAGACTGGCTTGTCTTGGAAGATGGAAAGTGGGGTGGGGAAGGAAGAGAGAAGTCATGCCGTTGTTTGTATAATAATGGAGTTGACATCAGTAGGTGACCCTTGATAATTAGTACTGAAGATATAGTCATAGCCATGGTCAACATTTCATTTTTTGATTCCTTTTCCTGGGCAATGTAGCTGAAAACTTAGGTCCCACGCTCCGGTATGGCAGACTGTTGCTTTCTGTACCCTGCAGGGTCTCTTGCGCCTCCCGTATCTTCCCTTGACTCCTTTCCCTGCACCTGTGCTTCTTCTCTACCCTCTCTTTTTGGGTCCGGGTATCTTTTTATGCTGTCTTGATCTCTCTCTCTCTCTCTCTCTGAACTTTTGCTTATTTGGAAATATTTCACGTTGTTTCCACTTGTAACTTATCGATGTTTATATTCCCCTTCTCAGAGTCAGGTGTTCCTTTACTGGTTTATTTATTTGTTCTGGCATGTGCCAGCTTTTGAGGCAATAGCACAGATGGGATGCTTGCCTCTGAGTGTGGATGAGATACAGAGAATGGCTGTGTGGCTGGAAGTGGAGGTGAAGGAAGAAATATCTTGCTGGGAAGAAATCCATGACAGTGGGGCTCACTGTCTCCAACTATTTCTTGAGTAGATGCACTTAATAATGATCTTTGTGAAACAGTTGCTATGCATTGAAAAGGGAATGGTTTTTGTTTTTGTTTTTTTGTACTTAAAATTGAAGGCAAATTGGAAAATGAAATTCAGGAGCGGGGGCGGAAAGACACTTCCATTCATATTTGCAAAAAATATTTTGATCTAGGTTAAAATAGAGACCATCTTTACCCTTATATTGTATTGGACACCTCAGTTTGCCTGTTGGTTGAGATGGGGGCTTCCCTGGTGGCTCAGAGGTTAAAGCATCTGCCTCCAATGCGGGAGACCCGGGTTCGATCCCTAGGTCGGGAAGATCCCCTGGAGAAAGAAATGGCAGCCCATTCCAGTATTCTTGCCTGGAGAATCCCATGGACGGAAGAGCCTGGTAGGATACAGTCCACGGGGTCGCAAAGAGTCGGACATGACTGAGCAACTTCACATGCTAAATCATGTATGGATAAATCCTACAGTTGTTGGGAAAGGCCGAGGTTCCTTATTCAGAAACACTTTTGCCTCCTGGAGGTTTGGCACGTAGAAAAAGGACAGGTGGAAGTGGTGTTCAGGGACCTCTTTTCATTTTATGAAGCGAAGTGGCTGTGAACTAAAGTATAAGCACAAACAGGACAGTGAGCAGTGATGACTTGGACAAAGATTTTACCAACTGGCTGTGTGAAATATTTGGTAGACGAACCATTTTACGGGGTTTATCTCAAGACAGCATTTCTGTTGTGAGAGTGTTGGTGAATAATGCCCCCTTCCCTAGAGACAGGGGGAAGCAGTCATAGGTGTGCGCAGGCGCTTGGGGCCTGTCGCTTCGCTGGAGTTCATCTTGGCCGGAACCACACTGACTCCTTAGTTGTGACACAGGTCCTGAGTGTCTGCACTTTGACAGATGGAGGCCTGGGAGAACTAAGGGAGGGATGTTTGGAGTGATGAATTCCAAGTGATATCTAAAGTAATGGGTTGCTGGAAAGATCCATCTGCTCCACATCACAAAGAATGTAACTATGTGTCGTTTTCAAAGTTTATTTTGAAGGAGGGTGGAGTTCTCAATGGAGGAGGGGGTGGTGGTGAGAAAATAAGGTTATTTTTAAAGGAATATTTATGAAGCTTCAGAGAAGGGGCAGACTGGGCTTGCTGATTGATACCTGGTTTATGTTTTTATTGTCTAGCAAAATATTGGATGCAGCTGTATGTAGAAGAGTTCCCCTTTGCTGGTGCAAGCATTCCTGTCAAAAACCCGAGTCCATTACCCCTTGCCGTACAACTTGTTTGATGCAATAGTGAACACGATTCCACCGCAGATTTAAGAACTATTTATGTGAATTTTATTTCCCTGTTTAGTCACTGAATCATACTGTATTGTTGGCATGGTAAGGTTTGTAATTTGTTTCTTCCGCTGAATGTTCACTTCTGCATACTTTTTTTAGTTAGGCATTATGTCATTACCAAGATATACAGTTATTTAATAATGATTTATTGTAGTCATTTATTCTACCAGCTGTGGCACATTTTCAGTGGAATTTGTACATCAGATTTATACAGAAATTTACCAGGACATGCATTTCACAATTTAATAAAAGATACTCCAAAATCTTTTTTTTTTTTGAAATGGGTAGTTTTATGCTGACACATTGGGTGGAAGTGTTACCTTAACAACCCTTGTTAGTATTCAAACTCTGCTGTGTCTATCCCACAACCATCAAAAGAGGAATCTCTGAGGTCTGTTAGAGACCCACTTTTGGGCAGTCCGCTTTGCTTCCAGACCATTAAAGTCATGTTATGTTTGACCTGGGATGTTCACATGTTATTAAAGTCCAGAGAAACATCCTGACACAAGGCTCTGTGCATTTCCATATGTTTAAATCACTATTAAAATATGCATCCAGAATCATTACAGAGGGGATCTAGTAGATTAAGCTCATTGTGAGGCCTACGTGTCACATTTTCTTTCCCTTCTCAGAATTCACTGGCCACTAACCATGTGGAATACATTTAGCTTTGGCAGAACTACCAGCTCACACTCCTCTCACAATTTCTTTATTATGATACAGATACAAGTTATTATATTTTCCTTTTTCTTTTTTTTTTGAAAAATATTATTGAGATTTTGTTTGTTTACTTTGTGGTATATATTGGTTTAGAGAAGGACAGAATTTAGAAGAGGAGAGTGTACGGATCCTTTATAACTCATAATTTTTTTTTGATCTGGCAGTTGGAGAGTCTGTCTTTGAAATGCCCGATTGCCAAGTAATTTGTAAAAGTGACTTGTTTTCTAAGACTGCATGAGAATTTTAGTTCTGAGATGAGACTCTGAATTCCCAGCTCCAGTCAGCTGGCAATTTTGTCAGCAGCAGCATGGACCATCTCATTTGGCTTACTACTTCCGCCCCAACGCATTGACTTCATCGATCAATTATTTTAATATTTGTGAAGACATTGTCTTAATGTGCCTTTAAGCTGAAGCTTACGTGATACTTAATTGTATTTAAGGCAGTAGACGTGGCCCTATCTAAGATGGAAAGCAAGTGTTTGAAAATCTTGCAGCCTACTAAATTTTTCTAGTAGTTTGTATTTGTTTATCACGTTCAGGCACTAGTTAGGCAGAATGTCACAAGAAAGAAGAGTCAAAACAGCTTGCCATCTGAAATGTAACCCCCCTCCCTTCTTTTGTCACATATGTGACAGGGTGAACAGTTTGTCATCTGTTATTTCTTAACAGATATAGTTTAAAACTTGCTTAGAAATATCACGCAACAGTTAATTATGTCATCAGATCGGAATTCAAGTCACAGTACATTAAAAAGATCTTCTAACCTCATCTAATGAAAATATTAAAATAGATTTAATAAAAACATGTACATAGTATTGAGCTCTGGAGTTCATCTTGAGTGAATTAATATTTCTAGAAAAATTGTCACAACTTTTTATGATACAGTTGTGTGCTATATGGACGAGTGACTCCATGATATTTGGTATTTATTTTTATTTTGAGAGAGAGAAATCTGTAATGCAAGAGAAACTGGGAGAGGTATTTTTTAAAAATACTTATTTGGCTGCGCCAGGTCTTCGTTGCGGCATGCACGATATTCAGTCTTACTTGCAGGATGTGGGATCTAGTTCCCTGACCAGGGATTGAATGTGGGTCCCTTGCGCTGCGGGGAGCTTGGAGTCTTAGCCGCTGGACCACGAGGCAAGTCCCAAGAGATTTTTTGGAAAGGGAACAGAGATGAACTTTTCTTGACAGACTTTATTGCTGATGTCTTCGGTATGGTGCAACATTTTCCTTAAAGGCTCTTCAGTTCAGTTCAGTTCAGTCGTTCAGTCGTGTCTGACTCTTTGCGACCCCATGAATCGCAGCACGCCAGGCCTCCATGTCCATCACCAACTCCTGGAGTTCACTCAGACTCATGTCCATCGAGTCAGTGATGCCAACCAGCCCTCTTATCCTCTGTCGTCCCCTTCTCCTCCTGCCCCCAATCCTTCCCAGCATCAGAGTCTTTTCCAATGAGTCAACTCTTCGCATGAGGTGGCCAAAGTACTGGAGTTTCAGCTTTAGCATCATTCCCTCCAAAGAAATCCCGGGGCTGATCTCCTTCAGAATGGACTGGTTGGATCTCCTTGCAGTCCAAGGGACTCCCAAGGGTCTTCCCCAACACCACAGTTCAAAAGCATCAATTCTTCGGCACTCAGCTTTCTTCACAGTCCAACTCTCGCATCCATACATGACCACAGGAAAAACCATAGCCTTGACTAGACGGACCTTAGTCGGCAAAGTAATGTCTCTGCTTTTCAATATGCTATCTAGGTTGGACATAACTTTTCTTCCAAGGAGTAAGCGTCTTTTAATTTCATGGCTGCAGTTACCATCTGCAGTGATTTTGGAGCCCCCCAAAATAAAGTCTGACACTGTTTCCACTGTTTCCCCATCTATTTCCCATGAAGTGATGGGACCGGATGCCATGATCTTCGTTTTCTGAATGTTGAGCTTTAAGCCAACTTTTTCACTCTCCTCTTTCACTTTCATCAAGAGGCTTTTTAGTTCCTCTTCACTTTCTGCCATAAGGCTGGTGTCATCTGCATCACTTATACAATAAAAAGATCATGGAGAAAGACTGAGCTCTTTTACATTTTTTCATTCAGTACTCCATTGCTCAAAATAAACTGGGTATCTTTACCAACTTTAAATTGCAAAAAGAAAGACAATTTTATGTAAGTTCTTAGTTCTGGATTTAGTTTTGGCCTTATCAGTGTTTTCAGGTTTTTATTCTGGGCTTACCTGAAGAACTTTTTAAATTGATACATTTGAACTTAAAAAGGAAGGCAGAGTTCAGGGACAACAAATTGGTTTCATCTTGTGGGTGGATTTTGACTGACTGGTGGTGAATGATGTAAGAGGCTGAGGTGGATCAGGAGGGAAAAAAAAAGTTCTTGCTCAGTTAGCAATGCCTTCCATAGCTGCTGAGGGAATAGTCAATGGAAACTTGACCTTGATTACTCTCCCTTGCAGAGAAACTCCCGGAAGTTACTATAATCCTTCATGCAGTCATCATGTGTTCATATCTTCAACCAGGTTTCTTCAAACAGGCCTGAATGCCAGGCAGCGCGCCAAGCATGGTAAGAAAAAGCAGGTGGGGCAGACATGAATTTACTTTCAGTCCTTGATGGGCAGGAGGCTTAATTGTTCATTGGTAAAAATGCAAAGTGTGGTAGGCAGCAGTTTTAGAGAGATGATGATGGTCCAGTTCAGAGAGGTGGACTTCTAAGCAGGTTGTAAGGTAGGAGGATATTTAGTTGCAGAAATCTGGGAGATTCTAGAGCTAAATTGTGTTTGCTGATTGGGTATGCCAAGTGTTCTGGAGGGATGCCCATTTCTGTCGCACAGTGATAGCTGATCCCCTCGTCAAATATATATATATAAAACATTTTCCTTGTGCTCAGTCACTTCAGTTGTGTCCGACTCTTTGTGCCTTCAGGGACCATAGCCCACCAGGCTCCTCTGTCCATGGGATTCTCCAGGCAAGAATACTGGAGTGAGTTGCCATGCCCTCCTCCAGGGGATCTTCCTGACTCAGGGATTGAACCTGCATCTCCTGCATTGCAGATGGGTTCTTTACCTGCTGAGCCATTGTGGAAGCCCCTTAACATTTCCATAGTGCAAGGCAGACACACTGGAAGGTGCTGGGAGACAAAGGATATGACCAGTCTTCCATATGAGTGGTAAAGCCATTTCATGTTGGATGAGACTGCAGCCAGAAATACATGGTAAAGAATGGAGGATAAACATTTTCAGTGTTTAGATTTTTATTGGAAGTCTGAATTCAAATGGGTATATCTTTCTTTTTCTCCTTTGCCTTTCACTTCTCTTCTTTTCACAGCTATTTGTAAGGCCTCGTGAGACAACCATTTTGCGTTGTTGCATTTCTTTTTCTTGGGGATGGTCTTGATCACTCCCTCCTGTACAATGTCATGAACTTCCACCCATAGTTCTTCAGGCACTCTGTCTATCAGATCTAATCCCTTGAATCTATTTGTCACTTCCACTGTATAATCGTAAAGGATTTGATTTAGGTCATACCTGAATGATCTAGTGGTTTTCTCTGCTTTCTTCAATTTAAGTCTGAATTTGGCAATAAGGAGTTCATGATCTGAGTCACAGTCAGCTCTCGGTCTTGTTTTTGTTGACTGTATAGAGCTTCTCCATTTTTGGCTGCAAAGAATATAATCAGTCTGATTTTGGTGTTGGCCATCTGGTGATGTCCATGTGTAGAGGCTTCTCTTGTGTTGTTGGAAGAGGGTGTTTTCTATGGCCAGTGTGTTCTCTTGACAAAACTTTGTTAGCCTTTGACCTGTTTGATTTTGTATTCCAAGGCCAAAGTTGCCTGTTACTCCAGGTATCTCCTGACTTCCTACCTTTGCATTCCAGTCCCCTATAATAAAGGCAAAGGAGAAAAGGAAAGATAAACCTTTGCATTCCAGTCCCCTGTAATAAAGGCAAAGGAGAAAAGGAAAGATACACCCATTTGAATGCAGAGTTCCAAAAAATAGCATGGAAAGATAAGAAAGCTTTCCTCAATGATCAATGCAAAAAAAGAGGAAAACAATAGAATGGAAAAGACTAGAGATCTCTTCAAGAAAATGAGAGAAACCAAGGGAACATTTCATGCAAAATGTTCATGAAAGGGCAGAAATGGTGGGGACATAGCAGAAGCAGAAGATATTAAGAAGAGTGGCAAGAATACACAGAAGAACTGTACAAAAAAGATCTTCATGAGCCAGATAATCATAATGGTGTGATCACTCACCTAAAGCCGGACATCTTGGAATGTGAAGTCAAGTGGGCCTTAGGAAGCATCACTACAAACAAAGCTAGTGGAGGTGATGGAATTCCAGTTGAGCTATTTCAAATCCTGAAAGATGATGCTGTGAAAGTGCTGCACTCAATATGCAAGCAAATTTGGAAAACTCAGCAGTGGCCACAAGACTGGAAAGGGTCAGTTTTCATTCCAATCCCAAAGTAAGGCAATGCCAAAGAATGCTCAAACTACTGCACAATTGCACTCATCTCACACGCTAGCAAAATAGTGCTCAAAATTCTCCAAGCCAGGCTTCAACAGTATGTGAACCGTGAACTTCCACATGTTTACGCTGGATTTAGAAAAGGCAGAGGAACCAGAGATCAAACTGCAACATCCATTGGATTATCAAAAAAGCAAGAGTGTTCCAGAAAAACTACTTCTGTTTTATTGACTATGCCAAAGTCTTTGACTGTGTGGGTGACGACAAACTGTGTAAAATTCTGTAAGAGATGGGAATACCAGACCACCTGACCTGCCTCCTGAGACATCTGTATGCAGGTCAGGAAGCAACAGTTAGAGCTGGACATGGGAACAACAGACTGGTTCCAGATCGGGAAAGGAGTACGTCAAGGCTGTATATTGTCACCCTGCTTATTTAACTTATATGCAGAGTACGTCATGTGAGATGCTGGGCTGGATGAAACACAAGCTGCCAGGAGAAATACCAATAGCCTCAGATATGCAGATGACACCACACTTATGGCAGAAAGTGAAGAACTATCCTCTTAATGAAAGTCAAAGAGAAGAGTGAAAAAGTTGGCTTAGAATTTAAGATTCAGAAAACTAAGATCATGGCATACGGTCCCATCACTGCATGGCAAATAGATGGGGAAACCATGGAAACAGTGATAGACTTTATTTACTTGGTCTCCAAAATCACTGCAGATGTTGACTGCAGCCGTGATATTAAGAGACACATGCTTCTTGGAAGAAAAGCTATGACCAACCTAAACAGCATATTAAAAAGCAGAGACATTACTTTGCCGACAAAGTTCCATCCAGTGAAAGCTGTGGTTTTAACAGTAGTCATGTATGGATGTGAGAGTTGGTCTATAAAGAAAGCTGAGCGCTGAAGAATTGATGCTTTTGAACTGTGGTGTTGGAGAAGACTCTTGAGAGTCCCTTGGACTGCAAGGAGATCCAACCAGTCCATTCTAAAGGAAATCAGTCCTGAATATTCATTGGAAGGAATGATGCTGAAGCTGAAACTCCAATACTTTGATCACCTGATGCGAAGAACCGACTCATTTGAAAAGACCCTGATGCTGGGAAAGATTGAAGGTGCGAGGAAAAGGGGACGACAGAGGATAAAATGGTAGGATGGCATCACCGACATAATGGATGTGAGTTTGAGTAGACTCTGGAGGGAGGCCTGATGTGCTGCCATCCATAGCGTTGCAGGGAGTTAGACATGACTGAACTGAACTGAAACTTTTATTAATGATAGAGACTACCTTTTAGGTAGAAATATTTAACTCTCCAGGACTTGTATTGATTTCACATAGGTGTAAAATATCAAATTTTATCTAATTCATGCAATTGTTTTAGGAGGTTCCTCTACCACCATTTATCCTAACTAGAAATCTTTAAATTGTGTTTGCCTCCTTTTATCTTGAAAGACAAAATTCACTTAAGCAAATGTTCTTGGAAAGTGAAACAACTCGAAATTGCTTCATAGTTTCTTACTGTTACCTACTGTAGGTTTTCCTCCCCCATGATGGACTGTCCATTTTCTGTTAGTGTCTGGTATCTGTTAGTGTTTGTATAGATAGCATCGTATTGAGTTGCCCCTGACATAAACAGATGCAAACCCAATGAGCTTCCTTGCTCTTGGAGCTAGCATTCTAAGGGCATGTTTGAACATGACACACATCCCCTAATTGAATACTTCTGCCTCACAGCTCTGTTTTTCTGGTACATCTTGCACACTGTCCCTACACGAAATGCAGCTTCCATTCTTTAACTTTTCAGAAACGTTAAGTGTCAATTTCAAGGCCTCTTACAGTTTGCCTGTGTATTAACTAATTTCTTATCTTGGAAACATCCTACATCAATCTCAGGAGTAGTGCTTTCTTGTAGTATTTTTATTTATGCCCCTCTACCCTTTGAAATGTTCTCTTTGTCTTTTGATATTCTCCTTAGCCCAAGAAACTCAAGCTATATGCCTCTTTTTGACAAAATTTCTTTGTCTCCTGGAAGCACTGTAGCTAACACCACAAGCACTGACTGTGGCTCTTCTTTAGTAAGAGAGAACAGGAAGTTATATCTCCTATTTAACTGGTGTATTTGTGTTTCATCTTTCCAGTGACACTGTAAGTCAGGTGAAAGTAGAAGGCCTGGTCCTTAGTGTGCTCAACACTTTCCAAATATGAGCACAGTTAAGAACCAGGAAAAAAAGGTGCTTTTGAGCACCCTGAAGAGATGCAATAAAGCATCTAAGCTTAGATGTTCCCCTCACAGTGAGTTTTGCTAATTGCTATTACACAAAGAGTGTAAGAAGTGAAAAAAGTGTTCAGAAGCCTATTTGGAGAAAACAGACTTCCCATCCCTCCTTAAAAGTAATCTGCTGTTAACCAGATTCTTAAAAGTATTTCCAGAAATAGTTTACTGCAAATATAGAAGTATTTATTATGCCCTCCCCAGATTTTTACTTCTTTGCGCTATATTTAAGGTTCTTTTTCTTGCATCTTACTCATGATGTATTTGGAGGTGTTCCTTATCACTAGTCATCCCCCTTTATCTGCTGCTGCTGCTAAGTTGCTTCAGTCGTGTCCGACTCTGTGTGACCCCATAGACGGCAGTCCACCAGGCTCCCCCGTCCCTGGGATTCTCCAGGCAAGAACACTGGAGTAGGTTGCCATTTCCTTCTCCAATGCATGAAAGTGAAAAGTGAAAGTGAAGTCGCTCAGTCGTGTCCAACTCTTAGCAACCCCATGGACTGCAGTCTACCAGGCTCCTCCATCCATGGGATTTTCCAGGCAAGAGTACTGGAGTGGGATGCCATTGCCTTCTTCGCCCCTCTTATCTATGGGGAATATATTCCAAGACCCCAGTGGATGCCTGAAACGCTGGATACTATGGGACCCTATGTATACCTTGTTTTTTCCTGTACACACATACCTCTGATAAAGTTTAATTGATAAATAAGATACAATGAGAGATTGACAGAGTAACTAAATAAATAAGATACAATGAGAGATTGACAAAGTAACTAATAATAAATAATTACAGCAGTGTAATATAACAAGTTATATGAATGGAGTCTCTTTACTCTCAAAATATTGGGTTTGCCAATAAGTTTGTTTGGGTTTTTCTATCAGATGTAACAGAAAAACCAAGCTGAACTTTTTGGCCAACCCAGTATATATGTACAAATTTAATGCCTTTTCCATCTTAGCTAAGCCCGTAATACCTGTAGTTTAGGCATGTGGTAGCAAAATTAGCTCAAATTTCTTTTTCCTTCTTCACAGGATTTTACGGATAGAAGATTCATTCTTACCTTAGATCTTAACAACCTCGGCATATGATATCTTCCCCTTATTAAGACAAGAATTTTCACCTTTCTATGCACAGGAAGCTTATTTAAAGCTTCTCTGTGGCGTATCTGAATTGCCAGCATCACCACTCTCATGCTTTGGGGCCCTCAGTAAGTAAAATAAGGACAACTTAAATATGAGCACACTGATGGTGCAAGAGTCGCTGTGATAACTCAGGTGGCTACCAAGTAAAATAAGGATGACGTAAACACGAGCACCCTGATGCCGCGAGAGTCACTGAGATAACCCAGGTGGTCACTGAGTGACCAGCAGGCTGAATGCACTGGACAGAGGTGTCACTTACCTCCCAAACAGGACTGAATAGTCGGGCGAGAGATTTCATCATGCTCGTTAGAATGGTGTGCAGTTTAAAGCTTATGAATTGTTTATTTTTGGAATTGTTCTTTTAATGTTTTCTGACCTTGGTTGACCGCGGGTCACTGAAGCCTGGGAACATGAAAGGACAGAGTAGGGAGGACTGCTACTTTTTCCAGTTATATTTCATCTTAGCTATTGCTTAATGTTCCTTTGGTAAGGCTTCTAATAAAATCAAACTGCAGGTCCCAGAAGTAGGAAGGTGGCAGATATTAGAGATACAAGAAGTAATCGCAACTAACTACAAAAGGACAAATGATAGATTTTAAACCTTAAAAACCGAGCAGGAAAAAAACAATCAGTGCTCCTCTCACCCTTAGAAACCGTAAAAGTATCAGTCAGTTCAGTTGCTCAGCCGTGTCCGACTCTTTGCGACCCCATGAATCGCAGCACGCCAGGCCTCCCTGTCCATCACCATCTCCCGGAGTTAGTTCACCCAGACTCACATCCATCGAGTCCGTGATGCCATCCAGCCATCTCATCCTCTGTCGTCCCCTTCTCCTCCTGCCCCCAATCCCTCCCAGCATCAGAATCTTTTCCAGTGAGTCAGCTCTTCTCATGAGGTGGCCAAAGTACTGGAGTTTCAGCTTTAGCATCATTCCTTCCAAAGAAATCCCAGGGTTGATCTCCTTCAGAATGGACTGGTTGGATCTCCTTGCAGTCCAAGGGACTCTCAGGAGTCTTCTCCAACACCACAGTAGCGTCTTTTAATTTCATGGCTGCAGTCACCATCTGCAGTGATTTTGGAGCCCCAAAAAAGAAAGTCTGACACTGTTTCCACTGTTTCCCCATCTATTTCCCATGAAGTGATGGGACTGGATGCCATGATCTTCGTTTTCTGAATGTTGAGCTTTAAGCCAACGTTTTCGCTCTCCTCTTTCACTTTCATCAAGAGGCTTTTTAGCTCCTCTTCACTTTCTGCGATAAGGATGGTGTCATCTGCATATCTGAGGTCATCTGCATATCTGAGGTTACCCAGCAATATGGATTTCAGCTTGCACTACATCCAGCCTGGCATTTAGCATGAAGTACTATGCATATAAGCTAAATAAGCAGGGTGACAATATACAGCCTTGACGGACTCCTTTTCCTATTTGGAACCAGTCTGTTGTTCCATGTCCAGTTTCTTTCAGGATTTGAAACAGCTCAACTGGAATTCCATCACCTCCACTAGCTTTGTTCGTAGTGATGCTTTCTAAGGCCCACTTGACTTCACATTCCAAGATGTCTGGCTCTAGATTAGTGATCACATCATCATGATTATCTGGGTCGTGAAGATCTTTTTTGTACAGTTCTTCCATGTATTCTTGCCACCTCTTCTTAATATCTTCTACTTCTGTTAGGTCCAGACCATTTCTGTTCTTTATCAAGCCCATCTTTGCATGAAATGTTCCCTTGGTATCTCTAATTTTCTTGAAGAGATCTCTAGTCTTTCCCATTCTGTTGTTTTCCTCTATTTTTTTGCATTGATCGCTGAAGAAGGCTTTCTTATCTCTTCTTGCTATTCTTTGGAACTCTGCATTCAGATGCTTATATTGTTCCTTTTTTCCTTTGCTTTTAGCCTCTCTTCTTTTCACAGCTATTTGTAAGGCCTCCCTAGACAGCCATTTTGCTTTTTTGCATTTCTTTTCCATACATATTAATTTAATGTTTAGATGAAAATTTTTGATTATCAAGAAAGATGTGTCCTGTTTAAAAATATATACACTGAATATGTAGCATGCTTTCAAAGAATTCTTGTCTAAAATGGTAGAAACCAGAGAGGCAGTGCAGGGTATGGAGATGAGCACAGCTTTTGAAACTAGACCAACTTGGTTTTGAATCCCAGCTTTGACACTTAAGACCTTGGCCAAGTGAGTCAACTTTCTTAGTTTCAGTTTCCTTATTGGTAAAATGAGAATAATAAGATCTATCTCATAGGACCTGTGAAGAACATATGAAAAAATACTTTATGCTTTCCACGGTACCTGGCACACAACAGGTGCTTAATAAATATAAAGTAACACCCCCCAGATTCTTTGCCCATCAAGAACAATTAATTTCCTATGAGCTCTGGATGCTGAGATCTTAGTGTAATTTTAACTTCTAGAAAACTTATTGAGGATATAAGAAAACTTAATATCACAAAGCCTTGGATGTACTAAGTACTCCAAACCTAGGTGTAGATTTATTTTGTTCTGTAACTCTTAAGGGTTTGGTTTGGTTCTATTCATATTCTTCACCAAAATCACCACATGTTTAGAATGAAGTACACATGCACCATGTGAAGATGCTCATCAGCCACATGTCCGAGTCTTAAGCAGTGATGTGTTTGTAAATGTTTCACAGCTAGTTCATGGGGGTAGGGGAGCTCTGATCTGTCCCTTTTGCTGGTGTGAATTTCAAATATAAAGTCAACTGGCTTGTGAAATTTGTAAAAGTTTAATGGTTAGTTCTCACAAGTCAACTGAGTACCCTGGTATACTACTGGATTCTCAGTCCTGTTGACCTTTGCTTTAAACTTGATGTAAAAGTAGTTTGGGAAATGTAGGTCTTCAAAAACAGTTCAGCCTGCCTCCAACTTATTTTGTTACTTTGCCTCAGTTTCCCTGTTTGTATAGCAAAGCAATGGGAGTAGCTCAGTTTTCTAAACATCTTTTGTTGTGGTCTTATAATTTAGTATCAGGGCTTCTCAAGTGGCACAGGGGTAAAGAATCCACCTATCAATGCAGGAGACACAGGTTCAACCCCTGGGTTGGGAAAATCATCCAGTTGTTTCCGTCTGTTTGTGACCCCATGGACTATACAGTCCATGGAATTTTCCAGGCCAGAATACTGGAATGGGTAGCCTTTCCCTTCTCCAGCAGATCTTCCCTCCCCAGGAATTGAACCCAGCGCTCTTACATTGCAGGTGTATTCTTTACCAGCTGAGCCACCAGGGAAGCCCAAGAATACTGGAGTGGGTATCCTATCCCTTTTCTAGCAGATCTTCCCAACTCAGGAATCGAACCAGGGTCTCCTGCATTGTAGGCAGATTCTTTACCAGTTGAGCTATCAGGATGCCCATCTGCGAGCACAGACTAAAAGGAGTGGCTTCTGCTCCACCTGGGTGGACTTTTGTCGTGAAGGAACACAGATTTCTACTGACTGCTCTGTCTTTAGTTCCTTGATACTTGCCCCGTTCCCAAAAGCTGGGAACCCATAGTTTTCATTTAAAATTTCTTGATTTTTTAAAGCATATTGAATATGAATTAAACATACTTGCATACCCATACACACTCATGAAGGAAGCCAAGCAAAACTAACTTGGCCAGAGGGCTTCTGGTTAGAAATCTCTTTTCATATGTATATACGCAGCACCTAATATTTATTGAGTACTTAAATGCTAGGCACTCAGCTAGACCTTTGGCACTAATCAAAATGCTTAATTTTCACAACACTTTGGTGAGCTACTATTATTTCCTTTTTATAGATGAGAAATTTTGGCTTTGGAAAACTAATAAGTAACTTGCCAAGGTCACATAATTATTAAAAGGTTCCATAGGTATTCACACCTATGTAATCTGACTGCAGAACCACTTGGGCACAACTGATTGTGGATATCTCTGACTAGCTTTATAAGCACACATAGAACACAAATAGCTGAGTATAAAGAGTGGATCACGACTGTTAGCTAATATTGATACAGTTGTGTGGATGTCCTGCTTGATATGATAGAGCCCTGGAATGCCATCTGCTTTCACACTTTATCTGATTTTCCTGATAGAGCTCAGTGAGGCCAGCATCAAAATTTCACAGGGAGTTTCTATTTCTTTTTTGTCACAAACTAGACATCTTGAGCTCTGGGGCAAGGACAGTGTCTTTGCCCAAGGGCAAAAGTCCCTCCCTTTTCGTTGCCATATTAAACTCCACCCATGGAAGTGCTCCAAGCCCTGAGTGATGATCACTTCCTCTGGGCAAGGGTATGAAGAATAAAAGTAAATGTAGCAGGAGGAGTAAATCCCAAAAGACAGAGATAAGTACTTGAGGTCAGAGACTGCATCTTTTATAGTTTATCTACACACCAAGCTCATTAATATGAATAATCATCTTAGCTGTAGTAGTTGTAGTAGCAAAAGCAATGTCAGAAATTAGTCTTGTCTTACATTTTTACATCAGCTCTTTCATTATTTCTAGGACTCAGAGTGGTCTCTTTGAGAAAGTGAGAAAGTGAAGGTCTCTTCCATGTTTCTTCTTTATTTCCACTTATTTTTCCTACCCATTTTAAATATTTTTCAACCTTAAAAATGCCAGCTTATGGGGGTAAAGGACTTCCCAGGTGTCTCAATGGTAAAGGATTTACTTGCAGTGCATGCGATGTGGGTTCGATCCCTGCGTCAGGAAGGAAAGGCAACCCACTCCAGTATTCTTGGCTGGGAAATCCCATGGACAAAGAAGCTTGGTGGTCTAGAGTCCATGGGGTCTCAAAAGTTGGACACAACTTAGCAACTAAAACAACAACAACAAAAAACATGGGGGTAAAACTTTAAGAAGAAAGACCAAAACTTGTGTATAGACATCTCTATATTTATCCATTTGGATTTTTCCCTTGGGATATTTTGGAACACCATTAGACACTGTAAACCTCTTGATGGTTTATTCATTTGGTATGGAAGGGGAGAGAAGAAAAAGAGCCCCTGGCTATATTCTTCTCAATACTCTATATCCATCATGTGAATGGAAAGAACCCAAGAATCTTCATTTTCAGCAGTGTATCTTAGCCTCTGGCTCCTGGAGAAAACCAGTGTGGTTCAGATGTGGGATGGGAAGAGTGGTTTGCATTGGCATCAGCCTTGCGGGTGCTTTGGGGCTGGAGCACACTCAGCTGTGGGTTACAGATGCTTGCTCTCCAGTATTAATGTGGCCAGCATGTGAAACCATGGGATCCGCAATGCTACACAAAGGTCCACGCCTCTGATAGTTTGTGAAATAACTCCCAGCTGAAGAAATTCCTTCTTGAAGGGCTGAAATACATTCTTGAACATAAGGTCATTTTCTTTCAGAGGGGTGGAACCTGGAAAGAGAGCACTGATGACATTGGATGGGGCACGAGGGACTGTATCATCGGGTGGCTACAGTCTCGGGACCTTGAACTGAAAATTAGAAAAAGGAAAAAAAAAAAAAAAAGTGCCACTCCAAGCCTGAGATTTGTGAGTCCCAAATTCTATGCTGTGCCTGTGGCAGAGAGCTTGGTACATGCAAGCCATTGGTTAGTTTCTTTGGAGATGTCCGATGCCAAGCTTGAGTGGTGGTGGTTGTCACTGGGTCTGACTCAGAGTGAAATGTTCCCACCAATTTTAATTTCCCTGAGTTGTCACCAAGGTTGGTAGGACCAGAGAAGATTATATGGAAAAGAAAGAAAACGAGCATAGGGTTGGGTGGTGCTCTTTTTGTAAATTCATTAACCAAGACGGTTTTCAGGTCCCAGAAATATGTGTCCCGTCTTGTGCATGTGGTCTGTGCTTCCTTCTAACAGGGCACGTGGGATGGCCAGAGAGCGCCCATGCCCCGCTCAGGGAGTGGGTTGGTCTTCTTTGTTCAGGTGCAATTTCCAATGAAATAGTAGCTTATAAGTATTTGGAAGTTAGTTTATTGACTCTTATTGCACTTCTGAGCACCTAATAAATAATTTATTCATCTGATGGATATGTGGCTACCAGCGATGGGGCATGAAGTATGCACTGTTTGTCTAATACACTGTAGGGAGACCTGTTTATAAAGTATTTAGTATTGGCTTTATAATGCACTGTTGACAACAGGAGGCCACGAAGCTCAAAGATCAATCTCATCTTGGCCCACAGTATTCATGCTGCTTTATAAAGCCCTGTGACAGGTTGCTTAGCCAGTGGTCCCCACAGAAAGGACTATGTTCCGAGGGCGGGTTGGAGTGGCTGCCAGCGCAGCGGAGGCATGTCTTTGTCCAGGTCCCTGAGGTGGCTGTTTGGCGGTGGCACAGGTTGGCCAGGTGACTTGGTATTTCCCCGTTCTCTCGAGGGATTCTGTTCTAAGAGTGCCTGGAGACTGACGGTGCAGAGAGCTTTGGCCCATGGTTGCAGCTCTGAATACCGATCGCAGGAAGGGCTGCTCCCCTCCGCCTCCTCTTGTGTTTGCTAATCAAGTGACATTATTCCACATTTCCAGTCCTTCGTTCAGGTCACAGATGTGACACAGCATCGCTTTTTTAAGAACATATTTTTACTGGAGTTTACTTGATTTACAATGTTAATTCCCACGGTAACAACAAAGTGAATCTGTTGATACACACACACATATCCGCTCTTTCTCAGTTTCTTTTCCCATATAGATTGTTAGAGTACCGAGTACAGTTCCCTGTGCTACACTGTAGGTCCTTATTCATTAATCTGTTTTTATAGTAGTGTGTATATGTCAATTCCAGTCTTCCAGTTTATCTCTCCCCTTCCTTATCCCCTGGTAACCTTAAGTTTATTTTCTACATGTGTATCTATAGTTCTGATTTGTAAATACGTTCATTTGTACCTTGTTAGATTCTATATATAAGTGATATATGATATTTGCCTTTCTGTGAACTTCACTCAGTATGACAGTCTCTAGGTCTATCCATGTTGCAGCAAAAGGCATTATTTCCTTCTTTTTTTTATGGCTGAGTAATATTCCATTGTATGTATGTACCATATTTTCTTTATCCATCCCTCTGTTGATGGATATTTAGGTTGCTTGCATGTCCTGGCTATTGTGAATAGTGCTGCAGTGAACCCTGGAGTCCGTGTATCTTTTGTTGGTGGGAATGTAAACTGGTACAGCCATGTGCTGCGATTCATGGGGTCGCAAAGAGTCGGACACGACTGAGCGACTGAATTGATTGAATTGAAATAAAAAATAATTGTTTTCAAATCTTGATCAGAACTAAATCCTATAAGAATGCTATCAGGCAAAGATGTAGGTGTATTATTGCAAGTTAGTGTGTATGTTTGGAACAAGGCATTTTTCAGTTTTGTGTTAAGATCGCCTTGCTGGTTCTAAGCATTTCATTTCCCAGATGAGAAATGGGAGCTATATTTTCTTGAACCCAGTCTGCTTGCTTGTAACTTGTCACAGTTCTGAAGGAAACAAGGCTGAGTCCTTTCTGCAGTTTGCCATTGCTTTTATCCTTCACCAGTTCACAGTTTCATGTTACTCTCTCCTCTCTGGTCAGTCTTTGCTGTCTTCCTGCCCTGTCTCTCTCAGCAAATGCCCTCATCTTTTCTGAGATGATCATATCCTTTGTGTAGCTATCGTTTACTGAGCATTTACTATGTGTTAAGCACTCTGGTGGGCCCTGGCTTACCAACAATAGATAAAGCTCTTTCTTTCAACAACTCTACAGTTTAGNCTGTCTCTCTCAGCAAATGCCCTCATCTTTTCTGAGATGATCATATCCTTTGTGTAGCTATCGTTTACTGAGCATTTACTATGTGTTAAGCACTCTGGTGGGCCCTGGCTTACCAACAATAGATAAAGCTCTTTCTTTCAACAACTCTACAGTTTAGTGGGGGAGATGGATAGGAAATTAGCATTTTACATGACCACTTTTGATATATATATGTGTGTGTGTGTGTTTTTTTTTTTTCCACCACAGAATTTTTTTCTCTTTTGGTTTCTGAAAAAAAATTTTTTTTTCTCCTCCTTTTTAAAAAAATATTTATTTGGCTGTGCCAGGTCTTATATGCTGTATGTGGGCTTTTTAGCTGTGGCATGTGAACTCTTGGTTGCTGCAAGTGTGATCTAGTTCCCTGACCAGAGAGTGAACCCAGGCCCCCTGCATCGGGACTGAGGCATCTCAGCCATTAGATCACCAGGGAAGTCTAGGGGAACCCTATTCATTTGTGCTCTTGATCACATGCTCTCCTAAAACCCTTTTTATATGATTTTCCCTCTGGCTTAGATCTTCAGTATCCTCTTTTCCCCTGGTTTCATCCGCTTTGCCTGTAATAGATTCTTTTTTTTTAACCCTGTAGTGAAAAACAAACCATCTACACATGAACACAACTAACTTCTCCCAAGCCCTGTGGACTCTCAGACCACTTTCTCTTACTTTACTTGCTTTCTTTGCAAAATTTCTCCATGGAATAGTTTGTTTTCTACTTCTTCTTTCCAGTCTAGATTACATAATTTCTATACCTATTTGCCCATGAAGACATCTCTCTTACAATACAGAATATAACATTGCAACTACAAATATATATGAGGAATGGTATGAAGAACACCCATTTCCTTAAGCTTAAGAACTAATAATGTACGAATACATCTCAGCCCCTGGTTACCATCCCAATTACATCGTGTGTGTGTGCTCAGTTGCTTTGTCGTGTCCAACTCTGTGCGACCCTATGGACCTCAGCCCACCAGACTCCTCTGTCCATGGGATTCTCCAGACAAGAATACTGGAGTGGGTTGCCATTTCCTTCTCTAGGGGATCTTCCCGACCCAGGGATTGAGCCCACATCTCATGTCTGTCTGCACTGGCAGGCGGGTTCTTTACCGAAGCCCTATAGTTACATTGTACCCACTGCCATTTCCTCAGTCCAAGACCTGCTCCTAGCCTAAAGCAGGATTCTGACTTTGGTATTTATCATCCCTATGTACTTTGTTTTGCTCTTACTACATTTACTACTACTTATTACTACACTTGGCTTTCAGTTCAGTTCAGTCGCTCAGTCGTGTCCGACTCTTTGCGACCCCATGAATCGCAGCACGCCAGGCCTCCCTGTCCATCACCAACTCCTGGAGTTCACCCAAACTCATGCCCATCGAGTTGGTGATGCCATCCAGTCATCTCATCCTCTGTCGTCCCCTTCTCCTCCTGCCCCCAATCCCTCCCAGCATCAGAGTCTTTTCCAATGAGTTAACTCTTGGCATGAGGTGGCCAAAGTATTGGAATTTCAGCTTTAGCATCAGTTCTTCCAAAGAACACCCACGGTTGATCTCCTTCAGAATGGACTGGTTGGATCTCCTTGCAGTCCAAGGGACTCTCAAGAGGCTTCTCCAACACCACAGTTAAAAAGCATCAATTCTTCGGTGCTCAGCTTTCTTCACAGTACAACTCTCACATCCATACATGACGACTGAAAAAACCATAGCCTTGACTAGACAGACCTTTGTTGGCAAAGTAATGTCTCTGCTTTTCAATATGCTATCTAGGTTGGTCATAACTTTCCTTCCAAGGAGTAAACGTCTTTTAATTTCATGGCTGCAGTCACCATCTGCAGTGATTTTGGAG
>SJYT01084050.1:308524-418351 GCA_006410635.1 Cephalophus harveyi | reverse complement strand
GTCCAGCCATTCCCCGCCCCCCAACCTCCCGCCACCTCCCCGCCTCGGGTGAAAGAATTTTCTCTGCAATAGATGAAGCCGGGGCGAAGGTTCCTGTTACCGATCGGTCTCTTTTTGTGTCAGGCAACATGTTCTTCCGTCTTTGGCGTTTCTATGGCAACCACAAAAAGACTACACCAAATGCAGCCGCTCTCCCCATCGCTTTATTTGTGTTTGCTCCGCGTCGGTGGCTCTCCGCGCGCGGGTTCTCGCCCGGGGCTGCTCAGAGGCAGCCTGGCTTCGCGGCTACCCATCCTCACCCCCTGTTTTGGTTTTTCCCTATTACAGGCGGGCTGGGGGAGGGGAGTTGTCAAGGAAACAGGCTTTTATACTTACGTCTTTATTTACTTAATTTTCAGCCTATGAAATTTTTTCATCATATCTGGGAATTAGAAAAACAGTGATCTGATGTTTATGTAAGTCTTCCGTTTCTGGTCTTTCTGGAAAACCTAAACTGTTCTCAAGACGTGATGTTAAATCCGTGATCTAACTAAAAAGGTTGGGGGTGGGTGGGTAGTACTTACTTCTTTAGAGGAGATGAGATCCTGGAGAAAAGTTTCAGAGGGTGTTTGAGAATCCACTGACAGATGTGTTATTTTCTGCCCAGGTTTGCTTAAGAGTCTAAATATTTAAAAGAGGGGCCTTTATTCTAGTCTGAACTTACTTAGCACACAATCTAAGTTCAACAAGTATAAGTAGCAATCGGTAACTACCAGCAGGGTTCCCATTTTTTTTGGTGTCCTTCTAATAGGGATCAGGGGCTGTCCCCTCCCCTTAAAGTGAGGGTTCTTCTTTTTCAAAACTGAGAAAGAATGAACTCATCTGTGACTGTTAGTTAAGCATTCTCAGTTGGAAAAAAAAAAGTATCTATCATGAGTTAAGGGAGAAAGTGTCTGTGGTGTGTATGTGATGTGTGTGATTGTGTGGGGTGGGGGGTAGTAGGGCAGGGACATCAGGGGCAAGTCAAGCCCTAAGTTAAAACTACTAAATCTTCTTAATATCCTCTATGGAGGGAAAAAGAGTTGATTTTCAAGAAAAATATAAAGCAGAGAGAAAAAAGTATCATCTACCTAGTAACAGGCAAAGTTAAATATAAGTAAAATCAAGTGACCCATCTGTTGAACAGACATAGTCCCAGTCGGCTTATTAACAGGTGGGAGTCAAGCTGACGTGCCTCTGAGATGTTTGATAATGGACACCATTCTTTTAAGGGGTGTCCTGAATTACCAAATTAGGATTTATAGAATGGATCAACAGTAATATCACCCTTGAGTCTTAAAATTATCTGTAGTTTCGGATAAAGATTTGTGAAGGTGGCTTAGCCCTCACAATGCCTTCTCGCTAGACAGCGGAAAGCATCACTTGGAAATCTCCCAGTACTCCCCCTCCCCTCCCCCCACTCCCCGGGGAAGCCGGAAGGGGTGGTTTATTGAGGTGCTGCTTACCAAGATCCTTATCTCAACATGGTCTTTTCTATGACTTATACAACTTATAGGACAAGAGGTCTTAAGTATTACAGATACAAAAGTTATCTGAAAAATAGCATGGCACAAAACTAGTGGGACTAAATAAAGAGAGCTAGTTTAAAGACATAAAGCACACAAAAGTGTCGTTAAAAAATAAGATGATCGTTTTGAAAAGCCCAGGCTAATATATATAAATAGTTGCAGTGTAGGTTTGCAAAGAGTGTGGGAAGCAGTCAGGCTCGGTTACTGTTTACCAGCCTGAAGATGTCCTCACAGATCTCGGATATAGATCAACCACATCAGATGGACCACGTGACCCTGCAGGATAGATGGACAGTGTGCAAGTCAAGTGTGATGGGGCACACCTGAGCTTCCAAATCTAGGAGTTTCACAGCAAAAAGCCTTGTAGGATGGGGTTCAAAGGAAAAGTAGCCAGAATTGTTTGTAATTTCAGCCAAAAAAAGAGAAAGAATCACTGTCCTGTAATTGGACTGAGTAGAACTTAAAAACTTAACACTCTTGACCTGGGTAGGGTCAACGAAGGATCAGTGGAGTGGGTCCATGGAGCAAACTAGAAGTGGTGGTCTGTTGTCTCAAGTTTAAAATTTGTCAAACCAGTGACAACGTGAGTAGGTGGGCACAGAGTTGGAAAGAAGGAGGTGGGGCAAGAGAGAAGTGAGATGCAATAAGTCTGGGAAGAATATTATGAGGATGTTGACGTTGAAGGTTTGAAGGAAAGGAGACAGATGACTCTAGGGGAAGAGGCAAAGGTGTCCCAGGTAACAAGGATGGTGGTGGGTGATGGGTCCTGGGTCAAGGTTCTTGTCTGAAGCAGGGAGAAGTCCATCTTTAGTCTGGAATGGGCCAGGTGGAGAGAACTGGTGTGGAGAGAACCGGTAGTGATTCAAGGACAGGATTTTGTTTAAATCAAAGCAAGACTGGTAGAAAAAGTGAAAAAGTGTTAGTCACTCAGTCGTGTCCAACCCTTTGCAACACTATAGACTATAACCTGCCAGGCTCCTCTGTCCGTGGAATTCTCCAGGCAAGAATATTGGAGAGGGTAGTCATTCTCTTCTACAGATGATCTTCCTGGCCAAGAGATTGAACCCAGGTCTTCAGCATTGCAGGCAGATTCTTTACCATCTGGGTCCCTGTAAATAGAATGCAGAATCCTTCCTAACCCAGTTATTGTTGAGTTGAAACTCCAAGAAGTGAAGGCTCGACTTAAATCAGACTTAAAAGAAGTGAGAAATTTGGGAAAGGAAGCCCCCACACACCCACAACGGCATTCTGATAATACTAACCATTGCTGTTGCTTTCAATTGTGGGGTGCTCAAGTGAGCATGGGGCAGACTTACTATATTTTGTTCGATCTGCTGTATTCTGAAAAAGAGGTCTCATGGGCATGGCAATACACTGCATTCATAGTTCTGAATGGTTTTGGACACCTCAGTGTTCAAATGTAGTCAAGCCTGGCTTAAAAACCATCTACATCCCATAGAGTTTGTGCAATGCTAATTCAAGAAGCTTCGTCCCAGGGCAAAATCCGTTTGTGAACTTTGTAACTTGGACATTTGGCTTCATATAGGAACCAAGGAGGATCACTGCTAAACTGGTGGGAAAGAGGAAGCTTAAATCATGAACTTGCTCTTTTCACAGTACTTATGTGCATTTATTACGCATAAATAGCTTGTTGTTCAGACACTGTATCAGACTCTTTGAAACTCCACGGACTGCAGCACGCCAGGCTTGCCTGTCTTTCACTATCTCTCAGAGCTTGCTCATACTAATGACCATCGAGTCCGTGATGCCATCCAACCATCTCATCCTCTGTCGTCCCCTTCTCCTCCTGCCTTCAATCTTTCCCAGCATCAGGGTTTTTCTAATGAGTCCTCTCTTCGCATCAGGTGGCCAAAGTGTTGGAGCTTCAGCTTCAGCATCAGTCTTTCCAATGAATATTCAGGACTGATTTCCTTTAGGATGGACTGGTTGGAGCTCCTTGCAGTCCAAGGGATTCTCAAGAGTCTTCTCTAACACCACAGTTCAAAAGCATCAATTCTTTGGCACTCAGCTTTCTTCACAGTCCAACTCTCACATCCATACATGACCACTGGAAAAACCATAGCCTTGACTAAACGGTCCTTTGCCCGTCTAGTCTAGACAAAGTCATGTCTCTGCTTTTGAATATGCTATCTAGGGTGGTCATAACTTTCCTTCCAAGGAGTAAGCGTCTTTTAATTTAGTGGTTGCAGTCACCGTCCACAGTGACTTTGGAGCCCAAGATAGTGACTGGCTGATCTCTGTTTTCTTTGAGTGCCTGAATATCTTAAAATAAGAGCAATTTTTGGTGAATGCTATGATGGAACAGTCTCTCTAACCTGTTTTCCTTTACCGTTTAAGACTTTCTCCACAAAGATTTCCTACTTGTGTTTGTTTTTGTTCCTCCAACCTGATTTGCTTTACTTCTTCCTTTAACCTTTGGTTCTGCCTTTTAGTCATCACTCATTCATCCCTATATCATCCATCCATTTATGCATTCACTCAAAAATGATACTAGTATGTGTTGCTGCTGCTGCTGCTGCTAAGTCGCTTCAGTCGTGTCCGACTCTGTGCGACCCCACAGAGTTAGACACTATATATTACAGATGTGGCAATAAATAGGCAACTATTTCTTCCTTGAAGAAGCTCAGAAACTAGCAGGGGGAAAGATGGAGAAACAGTCCCTTAAACCAGCGAGTGTTGGCTTTATTATTATTATTAAACCATAGTTGATTTGCAATATTGTGTTAGTTTCAAGTGTACAACTTCAGATTCTTTTCCATTACGGATTATTGTAAATTAAACTTATTATTACTGAAAACAGTTCCACAGGCTATACAGCAAGTCCTTACTCTTTGTCTGTTTAATGGAGAGTAGTGAAGCGACTTAGCAGCAGCAGCAGCGGCAGTGTATATCTGTGAATCTCATATTCCTAGTTTATCCCTCCTCTTCCCCTTTCCCTTTTGGTAGCTATAAGTTTGTTTTCTATGCCCGCAAGTCTTGTTACTGTTTTGTAAATAAATTGATTTGTATTACTTATTTTTTAGATTCCAGATATAAGTGATGTGATATAATATTTCTCTTTCTCTACCTGATTTACTTCACTCAGTATGATGATCTCGAGGTCTCTCGTGTTGCTGCAAATGGCAACATTTCATTCTTTTGAATGGCTGAGTAATATTCTGTTTTTCTTCCCTGATAGCTCAGTTGGTAAAGAATCCATCTGCAATGCAGGAGACCCCGGTTCATTTCCTGGGTCAGGAAGGTCCGCTGGAGAAGGGATAGGCTACTCACTCCAGTATTCTTGGGCTTCCCTTGTGGCTCAGCTGGTAGAGAATCCACCTGCACTGTGGGAGACCTTGGTTCAATCCCTGGGTTGGGAAGATCCCCTGGAGAAGGGAAAGGCTACCCACTCCAGTATCCTGGCCTGGAGAATTCCATTGACTGTATAGTCCATGGGGTTGCAAATAGCTGGACACGACTGAGCAACTTTCAGTTCACATATACACACACACACACATACACACACACACACACACACACACATACACACGTATACATACACACACATATACATACATACACACATATACACACACATACACACACACACACACACACATACATACAGGGACAGGGACTGGGATAGATTGAAGGCAGGATGGGAAGGGGACGACAGAGGTTGAGATGGTTGGATGGCATCACTGACTTGATGGACATGAGTTTGAGCAGGCACTGGGAGTTGGTGATGGACAGGGAAGCCTGGCGTGCTGCAGTCCATGGGGTGGCAAAGAATCGGACACGACTGAGCAACTGAACTGATACATACAGGGGGTATTGTTTTTGATTTAAGCATTTTTTGGCTAATGGCACCAGATGCTTCTTTCATTGAGCGGTTCTATGCATAGACTGTTCTGGGCAGAGAGGTACAGTGCTTAGCAGTTGACTGTTCATCTTAGAATTTTCTTGTGTCTTCCTCACTGGTTGGGCATATGTCTGATGTCAGTAAACTTTTGTTGGCTAACTAAATGGAAGAAGTGAGGTTTTGACCCTGCAGACACAGAGACACAATGTGCAGCAGGCTTGTAAATTCTCTTTCTGAAAAGCACAAGCTGAGTGAGATCATCTCTCAAAGTTCCCTCAGAGTGAGTTCCTTGTAGACTTCCGTGGGACTACAGCTCCCTCCGGATGGACTCAAAATAGGACATTTTTAAAGGACAAGCTCCCAACTGCATCGAAATTATATGCCCATTGCTTTACTAGATAATCGCCGGTCATTAGATTTCCCATAAGGCATTGCAAGCCTGTGTCTCATTCTACAAAAGCAAGTGGGTTTCAACACCTTAAATCCAAATATCCCCAATAAATTATGTTAAATAAGTATTTAAACTTGTTGCAAAGCTTCCTGTTTGTATTTCCTGCTGTCATGGAGCTCCTCTCAGCAGGATTGTTTGGCCCCTTGTAATTTCTACCTTCAGCAGGAAATTATATGGGCAACCTAACAAAGTTCATCCGGAACACCCCCTCTGGTGCCCATCTGACCTTCAGAGCAAACACTTAGCAGATTCCCCTTCTTTGTTATTCCGATTGCAGATGAGGTCAGCTTCTCCCTTTGGCAGGAAGTTGTTCCAGATAACTGGCTGGCAGAGGTCTCTCCCCTCTGACCTTGGGTCATACTGAATGGCTGTTTCCTGGTCATTTCTACGTAGGATCCACAGGAGAAGAGGCACATTGTGACCTTCGCAGTCGGAAGGACACTTCCTGACACTGAATTTCCTGCAGGAGAGTATTCCTTAGTCTGGGGGATGAAGGGTAACCTACAGAAGCGATCAGAGATGCTGAGGTGACCCGCCAACCTGTAGGGTATATGTGAGAATCATAGCAGCCCACCTGGCTGAGGGCACCTCGTGGACTAGTCAGTTACACAGACCTCACAGTTCTTCATTCATTCCCTTTATCCTCGTAACAAACAGAGCAGGTCAAAACTGTTATCTCTCTCCATTTTATAGAGAGAGAAAGTAAAGATGAGAGTATGTTACTCACTTAACATCATAATAAGTGACCGAAACAGAACTGAGATTGGACTCAAGGCTATGGTACCGCTCCCCACTGCCAATCCCCCATTTCAATGGCATCATCTTGCATCTGTGCGCAGGGCCAGCCCAGTGCCTGGGATGTAGACACACAGTGCTTCTGCAGTTCTCAACAGCTCTCTGCCATGTGGACCTTCCCTTGCATGCCTTTCATCCTAGGTTTTAGGAGCTTCAGAAATTCTGGAAGAGAGAATAGTAATTTAGAACTTGAGGCGGGAGGGAACTTATAGCAGTACTTCTAAGACAAGCTACTGGAATAGTTTTCAGGGCGCTTTGTTGTTTTGTTGTGGTTTAGCCATAGAGGTGGTTAAAGGAGAAAAGGGAAGATATACCCATCTGAAGGCAGAGTTCCAAAGAATAGCAAGAAGAGACAAGAAAGCCTTCCTCAGTGATCAATGCAAAGAAATAGAGGAAAGCAATAGAATGGGACGGACTAGAGATCTCTTCAAGAAAATTAGAGATACCAAGGGAACATTTCATGCAAAGATGGGTATAATGAAGGACAGAAATGGTATGGACCTAACAGAAGCAGAAGATATTAAGAAGAGGTGGCAAGAATACACAGAAGAACTGTATAAAAAAGAATACACAGAAGAACTGTATAAAAAAGATCTTCATGACCCATCTAACCATGATGGTGTGGTCACTCACCTAGAGCCAGACATCCTGGAATGTGAAGTCAAGTGGGCCTTGACTTCACTACGAATAAAGCTAGTGAAGGTGATGGAATCCAGTTGAGCTATTTCAAATCCTAAAAGATGATGCTGTGAAAGTGCTGCACTCGATATGCCAGCAAATTTGGAAAACTCAGCAGTGACCACAGGACTGGAAAAGGTCAGTTTTCATTCCAACCCAAAGAAAGGCAATGCCAAAGAATGTTCAAACTGTTGCACAATTGTACTCATCTCACCCAATAGCAAAATATTTATTCACTTTTGATTGAAGGATAATTGCTTTATAGTAGCTCACAATAGCTCAAAATTCTCCAAGCGAGGTTTCAATAGTATGTGAACCGAGAACTTCCAGATGTTCAAGCTGGATGTAGAAAAGGCAGAGGAACCAGAGAACAAATTGCCAACATCAGCTGGTTCATGGAAAAAGCAAGAGAGTTCCAGAAAAACATCTACTTCTGCTTTATTGACTATGCTAAAACCTTTGACTGTATGGATCACAACAAACTGTGGAAAATTCTTCAAGAGATGGGAATACCAGACTACCTTACCTGCCTCTTGAGAAACCTGTATGCAGGTCAGGAAGCAACAGTTAGAACTGGACAAGAAACAACAGCCTGGTTCCAAATAGGAAAAGGAGTACGTCAAGGCTGTATATTGTCACCCTGCTTATTTAACTTCTATGCAGAGTACATCATGAGAAACGCTGGGCTGGAAGAAGCACAAGCTGGAATCAAGATTGCCGGGAGAAATATCAATAATCTCACATATGCAGATGACACCACCCTTATGGCAGAAAGCAAAGAGAAACTAACAGCCTCTTGATGAAAGTGAAAGAGGAGAGTGAAAAACTGGCTTAAAACTCAGCATTAAAAAAATTAAGATCATAGCATCTGGTCCCATCACTTCATGGCAAATAGATGGAGAAACAATGGAAAAAATGACAGACTTTATTTTCTTGGGTTCCAAAATCACTACAGATGGTGAAATTAAAAGACGCTTGCTCCTTAGAAGAAAAGCTATCACCAACCTAGACAGCATATTAAAAAGCAGAGACTTTGTTTACTTTGCCAACAAAGGTCTGTTTAGCCAAAGCTATGGTTTTTCCAGTAGTCATGTATGGATGTGAGGGTTGGATCATAAAGAAAGGTGAGCACCAAAGAATTGATGCTTCTGAGTTTTGGTTTTGGAGAAGACTCCTGAGAGTCCCTTGGACTGCAAGGAGATCAGGTCCATCCTAAAGGAAATCAGTCTTGATTATTCATTGGAAGAACTGATGCTGAAACTGAAACTCCAATCCTTTGGCGTCCTGATGTGAAGAGCTGACTCATTGGAAAAGACCCTGACGCTGGGAAAGACTGAAGGCAGGAGAAGGGGACGACAGAGGATGAGATGGTTGGATGACATCACCGACTCAATGGACATGAGTTTGAGCAAGCTCTGGGTGTTGGTGATGGACAGGGAGGCCTGGCGTGCTGCAGTCCGCAGGGCCACAAAGAGTCAGATACGACTGAGTGGCTAAACTGACTGACTGAGGGAGCTTTGTTGTTTTGTTGTGGTTTAGCCACAGAGATGGTACAGTGGAGGAAGGGAACAGGCCCTATGATTAAAATATCTGAGTGACAGTGCAGTTCATACTTTAAATTAAATATGAACTGTGCTCAGAACTAGTTTAAAAAATTTTTTATACATGACTGAACTGAACTCAACATATAATCAGCTTAAGCATTATTATTATTATAAATGTGTTTGTTTATTTAGTTGTGGCTAGCAGGATTTTTTAACTGTGTCATATGGGATCAAATTTCCTGACCAGGGATCGAATCTGGGTCCCTGCATTGGGAGAGGTGAGTCTGAACCAGTGGACCACCAAGGAAGACTAAATATTATTATTTTTTAATTTATTCATTTTTAATGGAAGGATAATTGCTTTACAATATTCTGTTGCTTTCTGCCATACGTCAACATGAATCAGCCATAGGTATACATATGTCTCCTCCCTCTTGAACCTCCCTCCCACCTCCCACCCATCTAGATTGTCACAGAGCCCTGGTTTGAGCTCCTGGCATTATTCTCAATGGTGAATAACTGAGAGCATCTCCTCTAAGATGAGGAACAAAGACAAGGGTGCCCACTTTCGCCACTATCATTCAACGTAATTCTGGAAGTCACAGGTACGGCAATCAGAGAAGAAAAAGGAATCCAGATTGGAAAAGAAGTCAATCTCTCTTTGCAGGTGACAGGACACTATACATAGAAAACCCTAAAGACACCCTCAGAATCAATTTTTAATCAAGGATTGAACTTTGCCACGAAGTCGCTCTTAAAATACCTGCTATGCCCGCTCTCGGTGATTGCCAAGGCTGTGGGTAGATGGAGTCAGCTTTTCTTACCTGTTTTTGACTGTCAGCAAATCTGTTAGTGAGTCTAAAGGCAGAGAATTATCTGCAAAGATACCGCCAGTGCTTATCCTGGACAAACTTTGACTAGAGAATGAGAGAAAAGAATTGAGTGAAGGTTGGTCTTTTTCCCAACAGCTCTTTTCCTGAGCTGTCCCCTCTCTGTGGGCGGAGGTTAACCCAGGCTGATAAAATTTTCGAGTCTGTTCTTCCCTAGCGCTTCCTCCCAGGATGCAGAAGCCGTCCTCACACCAGCAAAAGCAACATCTGAAACCTCCTACTGGGCACCTGCTTGTTCCTCCCCTCCCCTCTCTCTTACTGGAAAGACTGATGGGAAAGACTGATGCTGGGAAAGATTGAAGCAGGAGGAGAAGGGGACGACAGGATGAGATGGTTGGATGGCATCATCGGCTCAATGGACATGAGTTTGAGCAAACTTCAGGAGATGGTGATGGACAGGGAGGCCTGGCATGCTGCAGTCCCTGGGATCGCAGAGTCAGACACGATTGAGCAACTAGACTGTCATAGAGCACTGGGTTGAGCTCCCTGTCATTATTCTCGATGGCGAATGACAGAGCATCTCCTCGTGGTTGAGGCTGAAAACGAAAACAACCTCTCTCTTCTGCTGTGGGGAAGAGTAAGGTGAAAGGTGTGGTGAGCAGCTGCCTTCCCAAACGTTATCACTCTTTGAGGCCCATCTCCAGACTCTCTTGCTCTGTTATCTTGACCTTCTTCCTTAATCCAGTTACTGCTTCATAGCAGTCACTCTTTTCAGTTCAGTTCAGTTCAGTCACTGAGTCGTGTCCAACTCTTTGCGAACCCATGAATCGCAGCATGCCAGGCCTCCCTGTCCATCACCAACTCCCGGAGTTCACTCAAACTCATGTCCATCGAGTAGGTGATGCCATCCAGCCATCTCATCCTCTGTTGTCCCCTTCTCCTTCTGCCCCCAATCCCTCTCAGCATCAGGGTCTTTTCCAATGAGTCAACTCTTCGCATCAGGTGGCCAAAGTACTGGAGTTTCAGCTTTAGCATCATTCCTTCCAATGAATACCCAGGACTGATCTCCTTTAGGATGGACTGGTTGGACTTCCTTGCAGTCCAAGGGACTCTCAAGAGTGTTCTCCAACACCACAGTTCAAAAGCATCAATTCTTCAACGCTCAGCTTTCTTCACAGTCCAGCTCTCACATCCATACATGACCACTGGAAAAACCATAGCCTTGACTAGACAGACCTTAGTCGGCAAAGTAATGTCTCTGCTTTTGAATATGCTAAGTTGGTCATAACTTTCCTTCCAAGGAGCAAGCGTCTTTTAATTTCATAGCTGCAATCACCATCTGCAGTGATTTTGGAGCCCCCCAAAATAAAGTCTGACACTGTTTCTACTGTTGCCCCATCTATTTATTTGCCATGAAGTGACGGGAGCAGATGCCATGATCTTCGTTTTCTGAATGTTGAGCTTTAAGCCAACTTTTTCACTCTCCTCTTTTACTTTCATCAAGAGGCTTTTTAGTTCCTCTTCACTTTTTGCCATAAGGTTGGTGTCATCTGCATATCTGAGGTAACTGATATTTCTCCTGGCAATCTTGATTCCAGCTTGTGCTTCTTCCAGCCCAGTGTTTCTCATGATGTACTCTGCATAGAAGTTAAATAAGCAGGGTGACAATATACAGCCTTGACGTACTCCTTTTCCTATTTGGAACCAGGCTGTTGTTTCTTGTCCAGTTTTAACTGTTGTTTCCTAACCTGCATACAGGTTTCTCAAGAGGCAGGTAAGGTAGTCTGGTATTCCCATCTCTTTCATAATTTTCCACAGTTTATTGTGATCCACACAGTCAAAGGCTTTGGCATAGTCAATAAAGCAGAAATAGATGTTTTTCTGGAACTCTCTTGCTTTTCCCGTGATCCAGCGGATGTTGGCAATTTGATCTCTGGTTCCTCTGCCCTTTCTAAAACTAGCTTGACCATCTGGAAGTTCACGGTTCACGTGCATAGTCAATAAAGCAGAAGTAGATGTTTTTCTGGAACTCTCTTGCTTTTTCCATGATCCAGCGGATGTTGGCAATTTGATCTCTGGTTCCTCTGCCTTTTCTAAAGCCAGCTTGAACATCAGGGAGTTCACGGTTCACGTATTGCTGAAGCCTGGCTTGGAGAATTTTGAGCATTACTTTACTAGCGTGTGAGATGAGTGCAATTGTGTGGTAGTTGGAGCATTCTTTGACATTGCGTTTCTTTGGGATTGGAATGAAAACTGACCTTTTCCAGTTCTGTGGCCACTGCTGAGTTTTCCAAATTTGCTGGCAGATTGAGTGCAGCACTTTCATAGCATCATCTTTCAGGATTTGAAAGAGCTCCACTGGAATTCCATCACTTCCACTAGCTTTGTTCGTAGTGATGCTTTCTAAGGCCCACTTGACTTCACATTCCAGGATGGCTGGCTCTAGGTGAGTGATCACACTATCGTGATTATCTTGGTCTTGAAGATCTTTTTTGTGCATTTCTTCTGTGTATTCTTGCCACCTCTTCTTAATATCTTCTGCTTCTGTTAGGTCCAGACCATTTCTGTCCTTCATTGTACCCATCTTGGCATGAAATGTTCCCTTGGTATCTCTAATTTTCTTGAAGAGATTTCTAGTCTTCCCCATTCTGTTGTTTCCCTCTATATCTGTGCACTGATCGCTGAGGAAGGCTTTCTTATCTCTCCTTGCTATTCTTTGGAACTCTGCATTCAGACGCTTATATCTTTCCTTTTCTCCTTTGCTTTTCGCTTCTCTTCCTTCCAAAGCTATTTGTAAGGCCTCCTTAGATAGCCATTTTGCTTTTTTGCATTTCTTTTCCATGGGGATGGTCTTGATCCCTGTCTCTGTACAATGTCATGAACTTCCATCCATAGTTCATCAGGCACTCTATCAGATCTATTCCCTTAAATCTATTTCTCACTTCCACTGTATAAGGGATTTGATTTAGGTCATACCTGAATGGTCTAGTGATTTTTTCTACTTTCTTCAATTTAAGTCTGAATTTGGTAATAAGGAGTTCATTATCTGAGCCACAGTCAGCTCCTGATCTTGTTTTTGTTGACTATATAGAGCTTCTCCAGCTTTGGCTGCAAAGAATATAATCAATCTGATTTTGGTGTTGACCATCTGGTGATGTCCATGTGTAGACTCTTGTGTTGTTGGAAGAGGGTGTTTGCTATGACCAGTGCATTCTCTTGGCAGAACTCTATTACCCTTTGCCCTGCTTCATTCCGTATTCCAAGGCAAAATTTGCCTTTTACTCCATGTGTTTCTTGACTTCTACTTTTTCATTCCAGTCCCCTATAATGAAAAGGACATCTTTTTTGGGTGTTAGTTCTGAAAGGTCTTGTAGGTCTTCATAGAACCGTTCAACTTCAGCTTCTTCAGCATTACTGGTTGGGTCATAGACTTGGATAACTGTGATATTGAATGGTTTGCCTTGGAAACGAACAGAGATCATTCTGTCGTTTTTGAGATTGCATCCAAGTACTGCATTTCAGACTCTTGTTGACCGTGATGGCTACTCCATTTCTTCTAAGGGATTCCTGCCCCCAATAGTAGATATAATGGTCATCTGAGTTAAATTCACCCATTCCAGTCCATTTCAGTTCGCTGATTCCTAGAATGTCGACGTTCACTCTTGCCATCTCATGTTTGACCACTTCCAATTTGCCTTGATTCATGGACCTGACATTCCAGGTTCCTATGCAATATTGCTTTTTACAGCATCGGACCTTGCTTCTATCACCGGTCACATCCACAGCTGGGTATTGTTTTTGCTTTGGTTCCATCCCTTCATTCTTTCTGGAGTTATTTCTCCACTGATCTCCAATAGCATATTGGGCACCTAATGACCTGGGGAGTTCCTCTTTCAGTATCCTATCATTTTGCCTTTTCATACTGTTCATGGGGTTCTCAAGGCAAGAATACTGAAGTGGTTTGCCATTCCCTTCTCCAGTGGACCACATTCTGTCAGACCTCTCAACCATGACCCACCCGTCTTGAGTGGCCCCACATGGCATGGCTTAGTTTCATTGAGTTAGACAAGGGTATGGTCCGTGTGATTAGATTGACTAGTTTTCTGTGATTATGGTTTCAGTGTGTCTGCCCTCTGATGCCCTCTCGCAACACCTACCGTCATACTTGGGTTTCTCTTACCTCTTTTCAGATGCTGTTATGTTATAGGCAATTCATTGCAGTTCCCTTGCCGGTGAATTTGAGGCTCTTCTTTTGTTGTGAAAGAATTCAGAGAGAAAGCAGGGAGGTTAAGAGAGGAAAGGGGGAGTTTATTTTAACGTGGATCCACTCTCCCTCTGAGAGCTGACCGGTGAGGAGCTGCCACACCAGGCATCTTTGGGAAGTGGGTTATGAGGGGTGTTCACATGAAGGGGTGGAAATCACTGGGGAAAGAGTTGGGGCCAGTTTCGCTGCTTTTTCATCCCAGCTCTATTTTCCAGAGGGGAGGAGGGATTTTGTTCCCGTGTGATCAGAAGTGTCATGGTGTTGGTTTTCGACACCACACTGAGCAAAAAGTTTTTGGACTCAAGATATTCTGGCCTCTCCCCACCTTTTTTTGCCTGCTACTGGGACACTTATCACCGGAAGTGTGTGGTTTCTTATCAGTCTGAAGGTTTCTGCTTTCTTCTGTCTGCTTATGGACTGCTGCTGTTTAGAAGATGCGTGATTTCCTGCCACCTGGCCCCTGCCCCTATTTCTCTGCTCACACCTAGCTCCCTGCCTGCAGTAGCCGTTCTAGCCTTGTGACTGCACTGGGGGCTTCTCATCAAAGTTTCTAGCACCAACTGAGTGGATGCTGTAGCCTAGAGAAAGAGGTGGGCACAAGAGACTGGGGATCAGGCTTGCCTAATCTGATGCCTTCCAGCCAGGTCCTCCCAGGCTGAGTTCTTCATCACAGCAAAAGGAGGCAAAAGTCACCAACTCAATGGGCATGAGTTTGAGCAAACTCTGGGAGACAATGAAGGACTAGGAGGCCTGGCCTGCTGCAGTCCGTGGGGTTACAAAGAGTTGGGCACAACTTCATAACTGAACACATACACTTCATCTCAGTACTGTTGACGTTTTGGGCCAACCTGTGCTTTGTAGGATGTTCAGCAGCGTTCCTGGCCTCCACCCTCTAGCTGCTGCCCCTTCCCTAGTTGTGACAGCCAGAGCCAGATGTCCCCTGGAACGGTGAAGTCACCTGCAGTTAAGAACCACTGTTTTAGGAAATTCCCACGTCTGAGCCACATGGTTGACTTCCCAATCCAAGCATTCTTGTCCCTCTGGGCTAACCTGTACTTCCCAGGTTTACCAAGATGAGTTCAATCAAAGGTGCAATTCATTCACTGAAATTAACAGATATGAATTGGAAAATCATGATAGAATAAGTGAAAGGCTTCCCTGGTGGCTCAGTTCAGTTCAGTTCAGTTCATTCGCTCAGTCGTGTCCGACTCTTTGCGACCCCATGAATTGCAGCACGCCAGGCCTCCGTGTTCATCACCATCTCCTGGAGTTCACTCAGACTCATGTCCGTCGAGTCCGTGATGCCATCCAGCCATCCCATCCTCGGTCGTCCCCTTCTCCTCCTGCCCCCAATCCCCCCCCCAGCATCAGAGTCTTTTCCAATGAGTCAACTCTTCGCATGAGGTGGCCAAAGTACTGGAGTTTCAGCTTTAGCATCATTCCTTCCAAAGAAATCCCAGGGTTGATCTCCTTCAGAATGGACTGGTTGGATCTCCTTGCAGTCCAAGGGACTCTCAAGAGTCTTCTCCAACACCACAGTTCAAAAGCATCAATTCTTCGGCGCTCAGCCTTCTTCACAGTCCAACTCTCACATCCATACATGACCACAGGAAAAACCATAGCCTTGACTAGATGGACCTTAGTCGGCAAAGTAATGTCTCTGCTTTTGAAAATACTATCTAGGTTGGTGGCTCCGGGCGACAGTCCATGGGCTTGCAAATAGTGACCTAGGTGACTAACACACACCCCTGGGCCAGGTGGCCTGAACTCTGGGTGGGATGGATTAACATATCTGTAGAAACAATTTTGAGCTGCTCAGCATAAGTGAGCTCACCTCTGCTGGGATCTGCCCTTTTGCCTCATTTCCTGGGCCTTCAGTTGCTCCACGCCCTGGTCTCTCTAGCGATCCCTGCTCTCTGAACACCCTCAGTGACGGTGGGTGTTTCAAACCCTTTCCTCCCTTCTAGTCCTTGGTCTCCGGCCTCTCCCTGGATTGGAGACCACCATCCCTGCCCTTCCCACACCTGCCCTGCTTCAGGTAAGGCCCGCTCCCCAGCCCCACGCTTGGGGCTCACGGGGTGTCCAGTCCCTTTGGACGGGAGTTGGGGGGGAAGTCTTACTCCTGCACTCAGGTAGTTACAGAATTGTCCTTCTGAATCCACGTGTCCAGTCTGCTGTGGGCGGGGCGCTGCGGGTGCACAGAGGCGCCAGACAGGGTCACTGCCTGGAGGACAAGACAGAAAGCCAAGTGGGTCGTTGTTAACACACTGGCGGGAGGGTGGGAACACAGAAAGGGGAGCCCCTGACCACTTGCCCCCGCCGCCCCCCCTGCCAGCCTGGTGCCTCAGGAATGCTTCATGGAGAAGTCTAGAGCCCCTCCTCAGGTCTGGGGCGTGGGGTGCTAGGGCTTGGGTGCCCCACTTGCAGGAGACAAGTTGTGAATCAGAAGTGACCTTCTGATTTGTGTGGGGTAGCGTGCGGACTGCGAGGTGGGATCGCCACATCCCTCGGACCCTGTGAACTGATCTGGGCGGGAGGAGGCAGGGAGGGTCTGCTCAGGCCCGAGGTGGAGGCCAGGCCTGGGCGGGGGATACAGAAGGAGCTGGGCTCCGAATGGTGGGACACGGAGCCCCAGGATTTTGCAAAGGGTTGTGCAGAGAGCTGTTGCTATGGGGCTTGGTCAGTTCCAGAGAGTTTTGTCCTCTGATCTTGGTGTGGGGCTCCACCCCTGTGGATATAGGGCTCCTCAAGCGCCTTTGACACTCTGAGATAGCAGACGCAGTAGGAAACCTTTCCTGGAATGCTCTTCTCCAAGGCCTCTTCTATTTTACCTTCTAATGTAGTCATTTATGCGCCTTAATCATACCCACGTCCTTGGTTGAGTGCTGTGTGCTCCGCTCGCCTGATCCCATTTCATCCTTTATCCAGTCTCGTGGGTCGTGAACTCGTCACTGGTCCAACTTGAAATCGAGGCACGGATTGGTTAACTCGCTTTCCTGAGTTACAGAGCCAGGAATCCCTGTTGGTAGAACAAACACTGACTTTTGATCTACAAATAATTATAAAAGCATTGTGTTTACCTCTGTAAAGGATCCCCCCCCTCAAGTTTCCTGGATCTTTTTTGTGGGGAAAGGGTTTTCATAGCATCATGATGTGCAGAAATTCCTCTTCACCTCCCAAATCATGAGGAAATTTAAGAAGTTACTGAAGACCGGACAATATAATGAAGACAATATAATCTCAGGTCACTGAGATCCTTATCTGACTTCCATTTCTAGAGGAAAGGAGGGCTAACATTTAAGGGAAATGTTTCTAGAGGCATAAGAGGCTAATGTTTAGGGGAAACAGAGCCGGGAGCACAGTGGGATTTCAAATGTGCCTGATTATTTTAATTATTTACATTGGTTCCAATTTTAGCCAGGTTGGCACTTCCTTCCCCCTTTTCTCCCACTCCTTCTGTGTTCTGAAAAGGCTGAAACTGTGATTTGTCTTTTAGGACAGTCTGGTTTCAAAACCTTCCCTCTGGCTGACTCCCCAAAGGAGATGGACCTTCTCTAGTGTGTGGTTTGCAAAGCGAGGAGTTTGCTCTGTCCTGTGGATGCTGGGCAGGCCTTGAGCCGTCCTCATTTTTCCTAATAGCCTAATTTTTCCCCCTAATAACCATGTGACCTAACCCTGCCTGCCTCTCTGGGCAGGGAGAGGATTATCCTGGCAGTCAAGGTGTCCTGCCCTTGTCAAAAGCCCCAGGACATCAGTGAGAGTCTGGAAACCATCTGCCCCCTTCTCTAGGTGCTCTCTGCTGGGTCCTGGGGGCTCTTCAGGGTCATGGGGGGTGGCATGCATAAGTGGGGGGCAGGTCTGGGTCACAGAGCCCAGGTCTGGCCCCAGCCGCAGCCACCTGCTTACTCTCTGTGAGACCCTGGGCTCCTTGAAAGCAGGGGCTGTCTTAGTCTGTGCTGTGCCCTGGCACTGGGAAGTGGGCTGGCATACCCTGGGCTCCCATTTCTTGGTCTCATCCTGGAGGAGTCCAGGGTAGATGCAGATTCTTCAGCAGCCACATCCTGGCCATCTGTGTCCTGTGCCAGCTGCTGGGCAAACGCGGCCCAGCTCACTCAAGCATCCATGTTGCCAGAAGGTCCCGGGGAACGGAGCTTTAAGAAAGGAAACAAACATGGATGCGCCATGATCTAATGCAGAATTTACATGAACTTTTTAAAGACAAAACAAAGACTTTTCAGGCCAGGTTGTTTGGATTGGGTTAGGCCATTGCTCCAGACCCTTCAGAGTTAGTTTCCTCTGCTGAAGGGAGTATTTCTGTGGACATATTTTTGTTTTTTGTAAAGAAGATAGAGGTGGGGTATATTTTTGGTTGTTATTTATGTATTTCCAACCAGTCCATCCTAAAGGAAATCAGTCCTGAATATTCATTGGAAGGACTGATGCTGAAGCTGAAACTCCAGTACTTTGGCCACCTGATGCTGACTCATTGGAAAAGACCCTGATGCTGGGAAAGATTGAAGTCAGAGGAGAAGGGGAGGACGGAGGATGAGATGTTTGGATGGCATCACTGACTCGATGGACATGAGTTTGAGTAAGCTTCGGGAGCTGGTGATGGACAGGGAGGCCTGGCGTGCTGCGGTTCATGGGGTCGCAAAGAGTCAGACACGACTGAGCGACTGAACTGACGGTGGTGGCTGCTCCGGGTCTCCTTTGTTTCTCTAGTTGCAGTGAGCAGGGGCTACTCTTTGTTGCGGTGCTTGGGCTTCTCACTGCGCTGGCTTCTGTTGTTGAGAGCACAGGCTCTAGGCACATGGGCATCAGTAGTCCTGGAGCACAGGCTTAGCTGCCCCATGGCACGTGGGATCTTCCCGAACCAGGGATTGAGCCTATGTTCCCTGGATTGGCAGGCGGACTCTTATCCACTGCACCACCAGGGAAGCCTTGTGGACATTTTTGAGAGGAAAGCTGAGCGGGATGAGTTTCTTCCCCTCTCTCCTTCCCCCAGTGCGGAGTCTCGGGGCTGGGGTGGGATGTGGCCGGCCTGAGTCACGCCCGGGAAGTTGCCCTCCTGACTGTTTTCTCCTCTGTGTCTGCTGCGGACAGGTGGGCTGATGGAAGGGTGCTTGGGCCTTTCCCTTTGTCTCTGATCACCCTTTGGCTCCTCCCTCCCTTGTTACCAGAGTAATCTCTTCTCTGGAGGAGCCCGGCCCTACTTTTTCCTTTTGGATCTCTCTTCTCCCAATACCTCAGCTATCTCTTGGATAAGGAATCAGCTCCTACCGCTGGCTGGTATCTGTTATCTTATCACCATTTTGTGGTGTTATAGTAAGTTTTGGGTCTTCCCAGGTGACGCAGTGGTAAAGAATCCGCCTGCCGTTGCGGGAGATGCAGGAGACGTGGGTCCAATCCTGGATCGGGAAGATCTGCAGAAGGAAATGGCAACCCCCTCCAGTATTCTTGTCTGGGAAATGCCATGGACAGAGGAGCCTGGTGGGCTACTGTTCATAGCGCCACCAAAGTCAGACACGATGGAGCACACACACACATACAATAAATTCTCCTCCTATTCTCATCAAGCCTTTTTTCACAGGATTATGTTTTAAAATCTCAACAGTCGGGCAAGTGAAATTTGCCAATTCAGGTACTAACAATTCAGTTCAGTTCAGTCGCTCAGTCGTGTCCGACTCTTTTGCTGTCATAAAGGTACCTGCCACTCAAATGGTCTCATCTTCTCCAGGGAGATTGGAGAACAACCTCACCCAAACCTGCTGTGTGAAATGAGAACCCTGAGTAGACCTCATTGTAAGACATGGAAAGAACCCAGTACTCACCACCCCCAATAGAGAACTCTTTTTTTTTTCCTTTACAATAAGACATTGGAGGAGAAAAATCTAAGCAGCTGTGGATGGACTTTTTGCCCAGGCATAAATTGTTTTTTTAAATGTATTAGAGAATAATACGGAGAAGGCAATGGCACCCCACTCCAGTACTCTTGCCTGGAAAATCCCATGGACGGAGGAGCCTGGTGGGCTGCAGTCCATGGGGTCGCTGAGTCGGACACGACTGAGCGACTTCACTTTCACTTCTCACTTTCATGCATTGGAGAAGGAAATGGCAACCCACTCCAGTGTTCTTGCCTGGAGAATCCCAGGGACGGGGGAGCCTGGTGGGCTACCGTCTATGGGGTCACACAGAGTCGGACACGACTGAAGTGACTTAGCAGCAGCAGCAGAGAATAATAAGGAAGAAGGGTGGACTTCTTTTATATCTGTTTGCGTGTACCCTTTTTATTTTTTCATTTTTTACAATATTGTTTTATTTGGCTGTCCCGAATAGTTGAGGTATGTGAACTGTTAGTTGTGGCATTTGGAATCTANGAGAATAATAAGGAAGAAGGGTGGACTTCTTTTATATCTGTTTGCGTGTACCCTTTTTATTTTTTCATTTTTTACAATATTGTTTTATTTGGCTGTCCCGAATAGTTGAGGTATGTGAACTGTTAGTTGTGGCATTTGGAATCTAGTTCCCTGACCTGGGTTGGAACCTGGGCCCCCTGCACTGAGACTGGACCACCAGGGAAGTACCCATCATGCCCTCTTTAAGACCAGGTTATTAAGCACAGGTTATTAACACTTAACCCAACCTTTCATAGTAATCATTTGAAAATAGAAATAATGCTGTCAAATTATTGAGGTGCTTTGGGCTTCCCGAGTGGCTCAGACAGTAAAAAAACTGCCTGCAACGCGGGAGACCTGAGTTCAATCTCTGGGTCGGGAAGGTCCCTGGAGAAGGGCGTGGCAACCCACGCCAGTATTCTAGCCTGGAGAATTCCCTGGACAGAGGAGCCTGGGGGGCTCCAGTTCATGGGGTCGCAAAGAGACAGGACTGATTGACTAACACACACACATACACACACACAGGGTCTTTGGGTTAGAAGTACTATCATTTGCTGGAATGTTTGTGTGACACAGATGACGGGATTGGCATTCTGGGGGGAATGTGGAGAAAAGCAACTTTCTGAGCACAGGGAGTTTATCTAATTCAAATTAAACCGACAAGTCTGCTGAATTACATTCCATTGAAGAGATGGGTACATATCCAGTTGGGGACGGACTCAACCATGAGGAAAGCAGCTCCCGATCTAAAGTACAGAGTGAGAAACGTTGTTGTCAAAAGCCTGTGCACTTCATTAGGCTTAATCTGATTTTACCCGGAACCTACTTAACATGCAAATGCTGAAATGACTGGGTTAACAAACTTAGTTATCTGTTTTCCTGGGTAAATGATGGAACAGCAATAATCGGCAGGGTAGGGAAAGAAACAAAGAATGAACTAAAAAGAAGATTACTGGTTGAGACTCGCTGGTGAACATGGTCTGATTCCTTATCCAAGAGATAGCTGAGGTATTGGGAGAAGAGAGATCCAAAAGGAAAAAGTAGGGCCGGGCTCCTCCAGAGAAGAGATTACTCTGGTAACAAGGGAGGGAGGAGCCACAGGGTGATCAGAGACAAAGGGAAAGGCCCAAGCACCCTTCCATCAGCCCACCTGTCCGCAGCAGACACAGAGGAGAAAACAGTCAGGAGGGCAACTTCCCGGGCGTGACTCAGGCCGGCCACATCCCACCCCAGCCCCGAGACTCCGCACTGTGGGAGTGCAAAGGCTGTCCTGACCCAGCCTCCCTGCCCCGCCCCTGCCCCAGGCACCAGGTACCCTCATCTGGCTTTTTATCCTGAAGACACACGGTGGCTTCTGGGAGAGTACCTGCTGCCCTTCCACCTTGCAATTTAAATTTTCTTGTTGTATTTTCCCATGGCATAGAAAGTTCCTGAGGCTACTTTGTGTCTCCACTCCCGGAGGATGGTACCTCAGTAAATATTTGTTCCGGGAATGAGAGGCACCCTCTGAGAAAGGGGCTAAGAGGCGTGGGCACTTTGTGGGGAGTGGTTGCCATCCCCGAGGCTTAGTGCTTTGAGGTCTGTCCCCACGTTTCGCCAGTCAGTGGCGTACTTTTCTGCTCCGCTGATCTCTGTTCTGTTGTACGGATAGACTGTGTCTTGTTCATTTGCTCACCTGGAATTGTTCACTTGTCCACCTGGTAATGGGCATTTGGATGGTTTTCAGCTTTCATCCAAATTAAAGTTTACTATTTTTATTCCTGATCCAAAGCAGGAGTTAGAAATAAGTTCATTTTCCATTACAAATTTCCTTAGCAAGGGCTTAGAAATGTTGACTTAAAAAACAATCACAACCTAAAAGTGGAGAAAGTGTTAGTTGCTCCATCTTGTCTGATTCTTTGCGATCCCATGGACTGTAGCCCGTCAGTCTCCTCTGTCCATGGAATTTTCCAGGCAAGACTCTTGGAGGGGGTTGCCATTCCCTTCTCCAGGGGATCTTCCTGACCCAGGGGTCAAACTGGATCTCCCACATTGCAGGCAGATTCTTTATCATCTGAGCCACCAGGGAAGCCTCTGGTTGGCATTGCAGGGCAGCTGATCTATGGTTCTTGTGGTATTTTTTCTGCATATCGGAACCCTGAAATTTCATTTGAATTTCATCGCAATGAGTCTGCTAGAGCATATTATCGTCTACTCCCGACTTGAGTGTAGGCTTCCCTGGTGGGCTCAATGGTAAAGAGTCTGCCTGCCAATGCAGGAGACAACAGGTTGGATCCCTGCTTTGGGACGACCTCCTGGAGAAGGAAATGGCAACCCCCTCCAGTATTCTTGCCTGGAGAATTCCATGGACAGAGGAGCCTGGGGGGCTACAGTCCATGGGGTCACAAACAGTCGGACACAACTGAGCATGAGCTGGAGTCTTAGTTGAGCCCGACTTGAGCGGGTGGCGTCGGTAGTAATGAATAGAGGCAGTCTTCAACCTCAGGTATTCAGAGCAGCCCTGCCTGAAGGGGAAAACACCTTTGCTCTACTGCAGATTTCCTCTGGCTCTTAAGCCAAAGCCTCGATTGTGGCAGTCGACACACTGTGTGTGTCTGGGAGTGCATTCCTTCTGCTCCTTGAGGTTTCTGGACATGCTGGGGTGAAAAAAAGCTTCCAATCTTTCCCACAGACTACACATAGGATCTGAGGCGGGGTCCCACCTCCCTCATTTGTAGCTCAGGCTCACAAAGATCACTCCAGTATAGGAGGACCCCCTTTACACGTCAGCAGCGCTCAGACTGGCACTGTGGCATCAGCCAACCTGGGCCCCCAAATCTGGCCATCTTTCCCTCCTGAGGGGAGAGTGCCTTTTTCCTGCAGGCTAGACCGTCCCCCAGCCTCATTTGGTCCTTTGTTCAAACAGTGCTGGGACGTGTGTGGGTACGTCGCACGTGGACTGAGAGCTGACTGTGCTTAGGTGTTGTCTTCTGTAGGGCCAAGAGTTTGTCTTATGTTTTTAAACAATGGTAAGGTGGTAATTAAAAGACGCTTACTCCTTGGAAGAAAAGTTATGACCAACCTAGATAGAATATTCAAAAACAGAGACATTACTTTGCCGACTAAGGTCCGTCTAGTCAAGGCTATGGTTTTCCCAGTAGTCATGTATGGATGTGAGAGTTAGACTGTGAAGAAGGCTGAGCGCCAAAGAATTGATGGTTTTGAACTGTGGTTTTGGAGAAGACTCTTGAGAGTCCCTTAGACTGCAAGGAGATCCAACCAGTCCACTGTAAAGGAGATCAGTCCTGGGTGTTCTTTGGAAGGAATGATGCTGAAGCTGAAACGCCAGTACTTTGGCCACCTCATGTGAAGAGCTGACTCATTGGAAAAGACTCTGATGCTGGGAGGGATTGGGGGCAGGAGGAGAAGGGGACGACAGAGGATGAGATGGTTGGATGGCATCACCGACTTGATGGACGTTAGTTTGAGTGAACTCCGGGAGTTGGTGATGGACAGGGAGGCCTGGTGTGCTGCGATTCATGGGGTCGCAAAGAGTCGGACATAACTGAGCGACTGAACTGAACTGGAGGTGGTAATTCATATGCCATAAAAGTTATCCATTTTAAGTGTGTGACTCAGTGGCTTGTAATATATTGTAAGATACTCAGAGTTGTGCAACCCTCACCACTATCTACTTTTAGAACATTTTGTCATCTCAAAAAGAAACCCTTTGCCGTGGGCATTCCCTATGCCCCTGTGCCCTCCAGCCCTGGACAATCATCAGGCTACTTTTTGTCCCTGTAAATTTGCCTTCTCTGGATATTTCATATAAACAAACTCACACGATGTGTGAGGCCTTCTCTTTCATTTAGTGTAATGGTTTTGAAGTTTGTCCGTGTGGTAGCATGTATCAATAGTTACTCTTTTTTCTGTAACTGAATAATGTTGTGGACTTCTCAGGTGGCTCAGTGGTAAAGAATCCTCATACCAATGCAGGAGACACAGGTTTGATCCCTGGGTCAGGAAGATCCCCTGGAGGAGGAAATGGCAACCTACCAAGGATAGAGGAGCCTGGCGGCTACAGTCTGTGGGATCGCACGAGAGTGGGACTCAGCTTGAACAACAGTATTCCACTGTGGAGATAGCCACAGGTCAATCTCTTGTTTATCTGTGTGTCAGTTGATGGTCACTGGAGGTTTTTTCCATCTGTTAGCTATTGTAAGTAATGTTGCTATGAACATTTGTGTACCGGGTTTTGTGGGGACTTAACGTTTTCATTGGGCTTCCCTGGTGGCTCAGCTGGTAAAGAATCTGCCTGCAATGCAGGAGACCCCGGTTTGATTGCTTGCTTTTACCTACGAGTGGAATTTGTTTAACATCTGGCAGATCTGTTTAACATCTGAGGAACTAGAGCTGGGTGTTTTCCTTCACTTCCTCAAGTTTTCTCTGAAGCTAAGGAAGCATACTACTTTGCATAGATGTCTCAGATTTTTGAATCCTAATCCCTTTGGTATTCAGATCCACATCAAATTGTTACCATGGAATTACTGCAGGAAAACTTGATCTGTGAGATAGCACAGGAAAGGAATGAAGAAGTGACTGTCCGAAGGGCTCCGCTCACATCCTGGCGCTTGCGTGGGGTATTTTGGAAAATGTAATTGCTGTGCAGGGCAGCACAGTGTGGGAGACCGGGGTTCGATCCCTGGGTTGGGAAGATCCCCTGGAGAAGGGAAAGGCTGCCCACTCCAGTGTTCTGGCCTGGAGAATTCCATGGACTGTATAGTGCATGGGGTCACAATTATTTCTAGTTCACTTATGATATATTTGGTCTGTGATACTGGAGGCACTCAGAACTTAAAAGCAGAGGAGAAGTTCACGTCTGGTTTAGCTAGCACACAAACAGTCCATTGAGAAGTTAGGGAATTCGCAACTGGAGCTTTTATATACTATTGCCAAAAATGCCAAACATACTTCTGGGCTGGAAAGGATTCCCTCATCGCTGTTTCCAGACCTCAGTCCCCACTGTTTCCTGGGCCTCCTGCAGTATCCCTACGTTCTAGGCTGTTGGTCCCTTAGCAGAAACTGGTTCAGGGGCCTTGTGAGGCTTTGCCGTCCTCTCTATTCTTGTGGAATTCTCTTTTTTAAATTTTTTATGCTTTTTGTTTTGTATTGGGGTAGAGCCGATTAGCAAACAGTGTGACAGTTTCAGGCGGAGAGCGAAGGGACTCAGCCATACATGTACATGCATCCGTTCTCCCCCAAACTCCCCTCCCCACCACTTAACATTAAGCAGAGTTCTCTGTGCTACACAGTAGGTCCTTGCTACTTGCTGTTGATCCATTTTAAGTAGAGCAATGTGAACACGTCCATCCCAAGCTCCCTAACTGTCCCGTTGTTCATCCTTCCCTTGGGCAACCATAAGCTCCTTCTCTAAGTCTGTGAATCCGTTTTTGGTTTTTGTGGAATTCTTGCTCTGGGTTCGTGAGATGCACCATTAAAGTGAAGTGTTAAGTTACTCGTTGTGTCTGTCTCTTTGCAACCCCATGGACTGTAGCCCGCCAGGCTCCTCTGTCCATGGGATTCTCCAGGCAAGGATACTGGATTTGAATTGCCACGCCCTCCTCCAGGGGATCTTCCTGACCAAGGATTGAACCTGAGTCTCCAGCATTGCAGGCAGATTTTTCACTGAGCCACCAGGGAAGCCCCAAGATGCACAGTGAAGACAGCCTAAGCTTCCTGCCCTGCTCTGACTTCCATTCCCCAATCACTTGTTGGTGAGGAACCCCTTTTAAAACTCTGAAGTACTTTTCCTGTCTGCTTTTCTTTTTTCTCCTGCACAAACCTTCCCATGGGTAGACTGGTACAGCATCAGAGCTCGTAGTCCCTTTGGAAGTATCGAGAATCATTCTGATCTTCGAATGGGAAGAGTACAGCCCAGGAAGTGGCTTCCATGTCCAGCTTGGCTTCCCTCATTCCCATCTGAGATTATGCTGGCGTGGATGGCGTTCTAAGGTCCGGCTTCCTGATTTCCTACAGATATTTAACCAGTGCTCGGGAACTCTGATCTGTCGTGCAACGTAATATTTTACTGTCTCTAAGAGATGAAGTGATGGAAATGGCAACCCACTCCAGTATTCTTACCTGGGAAATCCCTTGGACAGAGGAGCCTGGCGGGCTGCAGTTGATGGGGCCACAAAGAGTTGGACACGACCAAGCGGCTAAGCGACAAGAGCCAAGGGAGGAAGTGTCAGGTGGGCAGGAGCGCGAGCCGCGAGGGGAGGAAGAACGCTCAGAGCTCCGTGCCTCCTGCCCGAGGGGCGGCGCTGCTCACGGCCAGTGTTTCATCCGTTCAATGAACAGTTAGTGTATTGATCCCTACGGTTCATTTCTTCTGTTTATGGTATTTAATGTGTGAAATTGTAGTGTGAATTAATGAAGGAGGGAAAGATCTTTCAGTAAATGCCTCGGATACAGCTCACTAAGGATTTGAAAATAAGCACATTTAGATTCTCACGGAGCATCATAGCCAAACATAAATGTCAGATATAAGAGTTAGAATATATAAAATTAATCGTGGAAAAATGAGGTGAAACAAGCAAATGTGTACCAGTTCTCTGCAGGACAAGAATTAAGGGTGGAAGGAAGGCCTTTCTAAGCTTAAACTTTCTGAAAGAAATCACAGTTCTTACTCCATAATAATTTAAGGCGCTAATAAGCCAAAATACCGGGCTTCCCTGGTGGCTCAGACGGTGAAGGATCTGTCTGCAATGTGGGAGACTCGGGTTCAGTCCCTGGGTTGAGAAGATCCCCTGGAGAAGGGAATGACAACCGATCCAGGATTCTTGCCTGGAGAACTCCATGGACAGAGGAGTCTGGTGGGCTACAGAGCCTGGGATCTCAAAGAGTCAATGAATTGCTTTGACCTTTGACCTTTTGGACTGGAAAACTGGTCACTCTAAAACTCCAGTACTTTGGCCACCTCATGCGAAGAGTTGACTCATTGGAAAAGACTCTGATGCTGGGAGGGATTGGGGGCAGGAGGAGAAGGGGACGACCGAGGATGAGATGGCTGGATGGCATCACGGACTCGATGGATGTGAGTCTGAGTGAACTCCGGGAGATGGTGATGAACAGGGAGGCCTGGCGTGCTGCGATTCATGGGGTCGCAAAGAGTCGGACACGACTGAGCGACTGAACTGAACTGAACTAAATGAAAGGGGTAAGATGTGTGTTCTGTTTAATATATGACGAGCTTGTGCAAGTCAACATGCAAGAGACAGATGAGCAAAAAATCTGCTTCACTTGTGGCCCCCAAAATACATATTAAAACAGTGAGACACAACTTTTAAAGCATGAAATGTTATTCTAGTTTTTGTTGCTTTTAAATAATTCTTATTGTTGACAAACTTGTGGTGGAATGGGTACTTTTGTAAATTGTTGGTAAGAACATAAATAACTATAAACTTTTTGGAAATCAATTTGGCAAAATTCACCAGATGCCATTAGATGTTTGTTCCTTGAGCCCAGAAATCCTGTGTCTAGGAATTTATTCTAAAGAAATTATCCAAAATTCAGGGGAAAAAAAACTTTATAACTGGACTTGCTATTAAATAATTGGTATGTTCATTCAACTCAGTTCTGTCGCTCAGTCGTGTCCGACTCTTTGTGACCCCATGGACTGCAGCAGGGCAAGCTTCCCTGTCCATCACAACTCCCGGAGTTTACTCAGACTCATGTCCATTGAACCCGTGATGCCATCCAACCATCTCATCCTCTGTCGTCCCCTTCTCCCGCCTTCAGTCTTTCCCTGCTACTGGATCTTTTCCAGTGAGTCTGTTCTTTGCATCAGGTGGCCAAAGTATTGGAGTTTCAGCTTCAGCATCAGTCCTTCCAATGAATACTCAGGACTGATTTTTAAAAAACAATCCTAAAAATAGGATTGACTGGTTTGATCTCCTTGCAGTCCAAGGGACTCTCAAGAGTCTTCTCCAACACCATTCAAAAGCGTCAATTCTTTGATGCCCAGCTTTCTTTGTTACTTACTAATAAAAAGACAAAAGAATAGTAAATAAAACAACAATGAGGTGATAAATTAACAATTATGATATGTCCAGTGTAGCTACTAGATTATTTGTATTGTGATAAGGACATTGAAAATGATCTCATTGAAGGTTAATAAAAGGGCATATAAAATTGATTTAATGTTAAGACCTCAGCTATATTTAAAAACTAAAAGCCTCTGCAATGGTTTTATCTAGCCGGGAAAAAAAAGCCAGTGCATTCACCAAGGACTAGAAGAAAGTAAACCCAAGATGTCAATAGCTGTTATAGGTGGTACAGTTTTTACATTTTAGAACTACAGATTTTTTTAATAATGAATGTGAATTACTGTTATAATGGGAGAAATTGCCTTTAAAAAATTTCTTGACTTAAGTGGCTTACTCAGTGAGAGTAATTTCCTTTACTTTTACCAAATTTTATTTTAATAGAAGATTCTTGGCTTAAAAAGAGTCAACTCTTCCTCAACCAACATCTGAACTCCCCCACTGGGGTTTAAATAGGTAATTTGCTTTCATTTTAGTTATTTTCATGTCATTTTGGTACATTGCTTCATGCAATTTCAGTGTTTTAGAAGAAGAGGATTCTATGCTTGGTTACAGGATATAATGGTTTAGAAAGAAATTCTGTGGGTTTGTCTGCATGGCGTCTGTAGGGAGAATAAACTGCTGGGTCATCTGCTCTATTCTTATGGCAATGGGAAAGAAACAGGACTTTCTCAGTTCCTGCATCCTTTGGTACATTGTTTTTGACAATTTAGGTTTATTGGTATGGAGACTAAATCATATTAGATCGTCTAGAGATTTTGGTTGAACCAACATCTACTAAACATCTATTTATCTTGTAAGAAGTGCAAGAGTGGGGGATTCATCCCAGGCCTAGAAATAATTACTCAGTAAGTGCTTTAATTTATTTAACCTGATCAGTCAGTTTAGTCGCTCAGTCGTGTCTGACTCTTTGCGACCCCGTGGACTGCAGCATGCCAGGCCTCCCTGTCCATCACCAACTCCCGGAGCCTACTAAAACTCATGTCCATCGAGTCGGTGATGCCATCCAACCATCTCTTCCTCTCGCATCCCCTTCTTCTGCCTTCAGTCTTTCCCAGCATCGGTGTCATTTCCAACGAGTCAGTTCTTCACATCAGGTGGCCAAAGTATTACAGTTTCAGCTTCAGCATCAGTCCTTCCTAAGAACACCCAGGACTGGTCTCCTTTAGGATGGACAGGTTGGATCTCCTTGCAGTCCAAGGGACTCTCAAGAGTCTCCTCCAACTCCGCAGTTCAAAAGCATCAATTCTTCGGTGCTCAGCTTTCTTTATAGTCCAACTCACATCCATACATGACTACTGGAAAAACCATAGCTTTGACTAGACGGACCTTTGTTGACAAAGTAATGTCTCTGCTTTTTAATATGCTGTCTAGGTTGGTCATAGCTTTTCTTCCAAGGAGCAAGCGTCTTTTAATTTCATGGCTGCAGTCACCATGATACTGACCCTCATAGAACAAGGAGCAGGGCTCTGTAAGAATCGCTGTGCTTGCTTTCAGAAGTCGAGTGCAGTGATGTAAAGAAAGGCATAACAATAAATACGAAGCAGTGAGTTTTTGGTGTATGGATGAACGGATAGCTTGGTGGACAGATGATCTAATGAATGAATTAAGTTGTTAGTGGATGAATGAATGCTTGCCCGAATCCCAGAAAACCTGTCCAGATGCTGCTTAACAGACGTTGGAAAGAAAGTCACTGCTCTCCTTGCTCATCCTCTGCTCCTGAGCTTTGTGACTCAGGAACACAGCAAAAGAAGAGGAGAGAGACAGGGCCTTGCTCTGTGCTCTATCACTGCTGTTATTAATGAAACTTTTCGAGGAACAGCCAGACCATAATGACCCCAAAAGCATCATTCACCTCTGAGTACTTCAGTATTCTGTGGTCATATTTCAGATCTATCGAGAAACAAGGATACAGTAAGTCAACTTATTTTGGGCGCTCACAGCCAGCAATTCTGACTTCAATAAATGATTCATGTCAGGAAAGCATCTAAGTGCATTTGTTTTCTAGTAAGTCTCACTTCGGGTCCATTATGCATGAATCAAGTCAGAGGAATTGCCTGGGCTCATTGACATCCGTCTATGAAAACCAGAGAAATGAAAGATTTAAAATCCAGCCTTTTCGATCACCCGCCACCCCACCCTCCCTACCAGAGGATGAATGTGGGTAACAACACGGTCTCCGAGAATTCGAGGGTCAAGTGTGCTTAATGACAATGGAGAGGGGCAGAAGAAAAAGAAGGCCAAGATTTCTTTTCTTTTTGTTGATTTCTCCTCCCTCAAGTCAGCTCTTCTGAGGCCCCATCTACAGAGAGCTCTGCTGATCAGGACAGAGTCAGCAGGGTGCCTCTTCCCAACCCTGCTCCCTGATAAGGACCCGGGGTATGAAGGCCGTGTGGACTTCCATAAGTCAGAAGTGTTCCAGGTGAGGGAGCCTGGCTGAGTGGCCCCATTTCCCATTTTCTGAGCCATAGAATCGAGTGGCTGCAGGTTCCTAAGCACCCCCGGAGAACCCCGGCCTGTGCTTATGTCTCTGAAGTCTCCCACCACCCGTCTGGGCTCAGTGTGTCCGCCAGATTCTTCCGCTAACAGAGGAGGGAGGTGAGATTTCTAGAGGCTAAGTCACTGAGGTGGTATGGACACAGAGATAGACGCTCAGGTGTCAGACTCAGCCCCCGGACTCAATCCTGCTGCCTCCACTTCTGCATTTATTTCTCTGATCACTAGTAGGGTCATCGTTTCTGGGTTCCCAAGGAGAGCCCTAGTCCAGCTGTCAGTCCCCAGTGCAGAGCACCTTCCCGGACATTTAATGCCCCTTGACTTGCATTTGCGCCTTTAATGCCATGCATAGCTTCCCATGGGCTCCCCTGGTGGTTCAACAGTCAAGAGGCCACCTGCAATGCAGGAGACGTGGGCTCCATCCCTAGGTCAGGAAGATTCCCATGGAGCAGGAAATGGCAACTCGCTCCAGTATTCTTGCCTGGAGAATCCCATGGACAGAGGAGCCTGATGGGTTACGGTCCATGGGGTCCCATGAGTCGGACACGACTTAGCGACTGCACCATAGCTTCCCATGCCCTCGTGGTTTTGTGACCTGGTCTTCAAGCTTTGTCTACTGTCACGTCACATCTGCTTGGCTTTCCGAGATGGCCTGNGATGGGTTACGGTCCATGGGGTCCCATGAGTCGGACACGACTTAGCGACTGCACCATAGCTTCCCATGCCCTCGTGGTTTTGTGACCTGGTCTTCAAGCTTTGTCTACTGTCACGTCACATCTGCTTGGCTTTCCGAGATGGCCTGTCTCTGGTGCTTGGGGCTTCCCGAGAGCTGGCCGTTTGGCCGTGTGTCTGAGGCTGGGGACCTCTGCTGGTAGCAAGCCCTGCTCATGTACCATGGGCAGTGTTTGAACCTGTGCGTGATGATGAAGAGTTACTGCTCCTGGTGGAGCTGGTGACCCAGACAGACCCTGGGCTAGGCCAGGTGGAGTGGAGGGATTTGGGCCATCTTCTCATCTTCCTGGAAAACGATGCTAGAGGCTGTGTTGGTTGTCTCTGTTTGGTGGCATCCCCACGGTGTCCTGACCTGGCCACCCACAGACCACGTGAGGTTGTGTGTCCATATGGGGGTCTGCTTAAAGGTTAGAGCTTTTCAGTACTAAGGTTAAAGTTGTAACCCTTCCTGCAATACATATTGAACATGAAAACTATAAGTGTAAGGAAATTTCCAACAAAGTTTGGAACTTGCTGTAAGCCTTTATTTCATTTAATTTTTATTTTTATAAATATTTTTACTGATTAATTTATTTGGCTGCACTGGGTCTTAGTTGTGGCATGCAGGATCTTTTAGTTCTGGCATGGGGGATCTGGTTGCCAGATCAGGAATCAAACCAGGAATCCCCCAGCTTTGGGAGCTTGAAGTCTTAGCCAGTGGACCACCAGGGAAGTCTCACAAGTCTTTAATTTTAAAGGCTTTTATTTTTATTGGTTTTCAGTTTATTCTGAAATATTGAAGAGCAGCTTTTATGAAAAAAAAAAAAAAATGTGGGTGCTATGATTTGCTGGGGACCCAAGCACGTGTCTGTCTGCAGTAGTAACCAGCTCTGGGTTCACATTGCCCACCCCGATCTGCTCCCTTGGTGATGCAGACACAGCTTGTATCTGCTTATCCGTTACATGGTCCATCTGGTCTGGCCAGAGCTGTGTCCTCAGCTCTTTATTGTAAGGCTCTCTGAGGTCAGGGAAATAACTGGTTTATTCACAGGGCACCAAAGTGATGAGGGTCTGGGTCTTGTCAATGCCAGTTTTTATTTCTCCTCCACGAGGTTAGAAAAAGTTTCATCTTTACTATTTTATGGCAGTAGAGTTTATTCACAACGCTGTGTTCGTTTCTACTGCACTGTGAAGTGATTCAGTTATACAGATACATGTGTGCTTTTCTGTTCTTTTCCATCTTGGTTTATCACAGGATGTTGAACCTAGTTCCCTGTGCTATACAGGAGGACCTCGTTGTTTATCCATCCTATACAAGACAGTTTGCATCTGCCAACCCCAAACTCCCAATTCATCCCTTCCCCATCCCCCCTCCTGGCCCCCTTGGTAATTACAAGTCTGTTCTCTGCGTCTGAGTCTTTCTGTTTCCCAGATAAGTTCATATGTGCCATATTTTAGATTCCACACACAAGTGATAGCATCTGGTATATGTCTTTCTCTTTCTGACTTCCCTTGGTATGATAATCTCTGGGTATATCCATGTTGTTGCAGATGGCATTATTTCATTCCTTTTTATGGCTGAGTAGTATTCCATTATATCAATTCAGTTCAGTTGCTCAGTCATGTCCAACTCTTTGCGACCCCATGTACTGCAGCACGCCAGGCTTCCCTGTCCATCACCAACTCCCAAGGCTTACACAAACTCATGTCCATTGAGTTGGTGATGCCATCCAACCCTCTCATCCTTATCCCTTCTCCTTCTGCCTTTCCCAGCATCAGGGTCTTGTCTAATGAGTCAATTCTTCACACCAGGTGGCCAAACATTCAAGCTCCAGCATCAGTTGTTTCAATGAATATTCAGGACTGATTTCCTTTAGGATGGACTGGTTTGATCTCCTTGCAGTCTAAGGGACTCTCAAAAGTCTTCTCCAACACCACAGTTCAGAAGCATCAATTCTTTGGTCCTCAGCTTTCTTTATGGTCCAACTCTCACATCCATACATGACCACTGGAAAAACGATAGCTTTGACTAGATGGACCTTTGTCAGCAAAGTAACGTCTCTGCTTTTCAGTATGCTCTCTAGGTTTGTCATAGCTTTTCTTCCATGGAGCAAGGATCTTTTGATTTCATGGCTGCAGTCACTATCTGTACTGATTTTGGAGCCCAAGGAAATAAAGTCTGTCACTGTTTCCATTGTTTCCCCATCTATTTGCCATGAAGTGATGGGACCAGTTGCCATGATCTTAGTTTTTTGGATATTGAGTTTTAAGCCAGCTTTTTCACTCTCCTCTTTCACTTTCATCAAGAGGCTCTTAATTCCTCTTCACTTTCTGCCTTAAGTGTGGTGTCATCTGCATATCTGAGGTCATTGACATTTCTCCCAGCAATCATGATTCCAACTGTGCTTTACCCAGCCCAGCATTTTGGATGATGATGTACTCTGCATATAAGTTAAATAAACAGGGTGACAATATACAGCCTTGACATACTCCTTTCCCAATTTGGAACCAGTCTGTTGTTCCATGTCCAGTTCTAACTGTTGCTTCTTGACCTGCATACAGATTTCTTAGGAGGCAGGTAAGGTGATCTGGTATTCCTGTCTCTTTAAGAATTTTCCACAGTTTGTTGTGATCCACACAGTCAAAGGCTTTGGCATAGTCAATAAAGTCAGAAGTAGATGTTTTTTTCTGGAACTCTCTTGCTTTTTTGATGATCCAGTGGATGTTGGCAATTTAATCTCTGGTTCCTCTCCCTTTTCTAAATTCAGCTTGAACATCTGGAAGTTCTTGGTTCGTGTATTGTTGAAGGCTGACTTGAAGAATTTTGAGCATTACTTTGCTAGTGTGTGAGAAGAGTGCAATTGTGCGGTAGTTTGAACATTCTTTGGCATTGCCTTTCTTTGGGATTAGAATTAAAACTGACCTTTTCCGGTCCTGTGGCTACTGCTGAGTTTTCCAAATTTGCTGGCATATTGAGCGCAGCACTTTCACAGCATCATTGTTTAGGATTTGAAATAGCTCAACTGGAATTCCATCACCTCCACTAGCTTTGTTTGTAGTGATGCTTCCTAAGGGTCACTTGACTTCACACTTCAGGATGTCTGGCTCTAGGTAAGTGATCACACCATTGTGGTTATCTGGGTAATCAAGATCTTTATGAACAGTTCTTCTGTGTATTCTTGCCACCTCTTCTTAATATCTTCTGCTTCTGTTAGGTCCATATGGTTTCTGTCCTTTATTGTGCCCATCTTTGCATGAAATATACCCTTGGTATCTTCAGTTTTCTTGAAGAGATCTCTAGTCTTTCCCATTCTGTTGTTTTCCACTGTTTCTTTGCAATGATCACTGAGGAAGGCTTTCTTATCTCTCCTTGCTATTCTTTGAAACTCTGCATTCAGATGGATATATCTTTCCTTTTCTCCTTTGCCTTTCCCTTCTGTTCTTTTCTCAGCTATTTGTAAGGCCTCCTCAGACAGCCATTTTGCCTTCCTTTTTCTTGGGGATAGTTTTGATCACCACCTCCTGTACAGTGTTATGAACCTCTGACCATAGTCTTCAGGCACTCTGTCTATCAGATCTAATCCCTTGAATCTATTTGGCACTTCCACTGTGTAGTTGTAAGGGATTTGATTTAGGTCATATCTGAATTGTCTAGTGGTTTTCCCTACTTTCTTCAATTTAAGTCTGAGTTTGGCAATAAGGAGTTCATGATCTGAGCCACAGTCAGCTCCAGTCTTGTTTTCCCATTGTATGTATGTACACATCTCTAGCCGTCATCTGTTGACAGACGTGAGGTGAACCGTGCTTTTGTGGACAGTGCCGCTGTGAGCATAGGGGTGTGCACATCTTTGCAGATTGTAGTTTTCTCTGCTATCTGCCCAGGGGTGGGGTTGCTGGCTCAGATAGCAGTTCTACCTTTAGTTTTTATGAGGCTCCTCCATGCTGTTTTCCTCGGTTCATTTCTTTAACTCAATCTCTGTGGGAACTGACAGGTATCACCCATCATGATGGGCTTCCCAGGTGGCGCATGGCTGCAGAACCTGCCTGCCAGTGCAGGCGACATGAGAGACGCGGGTTCGATCTCTGGGTCGGGAAGATCCCCCGGAGGAGGGCATGGCAACCCACCCCGGTATTCTTTCCTGGAGAATCCCATGGGTAGAGGAGCCGGGTGGGCTACAGACCAGAGGGTCCCAAAGAGAAGGACATGACTGAAGCAAGTTAGCAGGCATCCATCATTGTGAAAAGAGCCTCAGAACTGATGGCTCTGAAACTACCTTCGGTCAGGAACAGAGACACAATAACTTCATTAAAACTGGTGAATGGACTTCGGTGGGGTCTTACATGCCTACTTTTGGCTCAGAGTCGTTCTGGATTGTGTGGATGTCTGAAAAAGAAGTTCAAATGAGGAAAATCTCATGAAAACAAGCAAAAGGAATGACTCGTGAGAGCCACAAGCAGAAAGTTTAGTAAGAAAAGATGGTGGCTGGTTTGGGGCTGGGGGGCGGGAAGCGGCTGAAGGAGGGGCCGTGTGGCCAGCAGCCTGGGTAAGCAGGGAGCACGCTCACAGCAGCGCCCTCCGCGGCTGAGCCGGCCGCCGCATCTCCTGCGGCAGCGATCCTGGAGGCGGGATTACCGCCTCCGTTAAACAGATGCAGAGATTGAGGCTCAGAGGTGACAAGTTCGCTTCCCAAGGTCGCACAGTGGGTGGATGGAGTCAGCACCAGCAGCCGCCTGCCGAGAGTCCCCTTGGGCTGGGTTCCTTGGCCCAGCGGCTCTGTCATGGCCAGAGTGGGAGGGAAAGAGGTGGGCAGGGTGGTGAGACCGCTGTCCTGACCAGGTTGCCGTGGTGACGGTAGGACTCAGAAGGAGGTGGTTTCTAAACTGAACAAAGCTCTCTTTTCTGTGTGTCTGGTGCCAACTGGTGATGCACGTCCCTCAGACCCGCTCCCGGGGGCCCAGAGCTGGTCGCCGGCCATCTCCCTGCCCTTTCTCTCCTTCGGTTTCCATACATTTTCAGCCTTCACAGGTGTGTGACTGAGCGGACAGCCACGCCATGTGGCAGCAATACGGGTGTGAAGACCACAAGAGTCTGCGTTCAGCCTCCACGCATCCTCCATTTCTGAAAAGCTTTTGTGATTGATTGGCATAGACTCAAGGCAGAAAGGTGGCTGTTTCCCCACTTGGAAGATTAATTTTCCTCATCTCATTTCAGTTTTGGGTTTCATGATATGAGAGTTGTATCAGGACTTCATAAAATTTTTTGGAAACTTCCAGGGATTGAGCATAATTTAGAAATGTGTTTTAGACTGAATGTCTTATAAAGTAGTTCACGCGCTTTCGGTTGTTGGAGACACAGTTAGGCGCCAGCCCCCTCCAGCTGCCCCAACGCCGTAATGTCAGAGCTCTTGGCTCCCAGGAACAGTGGGAGAGCCAGATGGAGTTTGGAGACAGCAGGCATTCCACCTGGAAGGAAGGTGTGAACGGGGCTCTGCAGGACTGACTGGTGGGGCAGTGGCTCAGAAACTCGCGATCAGCCCACCTGTCAGACAGGGGACCAGGAGCTGAAATATGGAACCAAGTCCATGAAATAAGGCCAAGTGCATGTGGAGTGCAGCTGCCTTGGACTTCTGTGTTAAAAGCAGCCTGACCTGAGCTGGGGTTTCGGACCTTTACCCCCCTATTTGATCTTTGCACGTTACCTAGTCTCACTAAGGGCTTCCCTGGTGGCTCAGATGGTAAGGAATCTGCTTACAAAGTAGGAGACCCAGGTTCGATCCCTGGGTCGGGAAGATCCCCTAGAGAAGGGAAAGGCTACCCACTCCAGTATTCTTGCCTGGAGAATTCCATGGACAGACGAGCCTGGTCGGCTATAACCCACGGGGTCACAAAGAGTAGGACACGACTGAGTGACTAACACTGTCTTTCACTAGTCTCACTAAACCTCAGCTTCTTTATCTGTAAAATGGGGATAACAATGCCTTCCAGAGTAGGTTTTGGTAACAGTTATTGAGATAATGTGTGTGTAAAACTTTCAGGAGACTTACCCTGCTGCCCTGGTAACTGTTCAGGAGGCCTGAAATTTCCCTCCAGATGTTTCAGTCTCGTAGATGCCAGAGCTACAAAAGGCCTTAGAGAATGCTTCACTTAATTCCTTTTATCTTTGCTTTTTCTCATGACAGAAAAAGTTACCTAGGTTATCCATCTGGGCTTAGCTGAGCCCTAGTTTCCTTAGATTAGAGTTAAAACTCTTTAGAATTTGTTTTTCTCTTATAAGATGTTCAGAAACAACTATTAAACTTAGAAACTTCAGTTTTCTGCAGACTTATGTTTTTATTATCCTAAAATTAGATTCTGGAAAGAGACTGAGGGTTATTTATTATCGGATGTAATGAAAAAGTTGAGTATGATTTATGACTTCTCTGGAGTTTGGTTTGTTTTAATGGACTTCATGGAGAGTACAGGAATATTAGACAAAGGACTGATCCATCAAATTTTAAATAAGCTAATTTTATAGAGGCTTCTGCCAGCCCATTAGACGGTGATCATTTTTTAATTGAGGAATATTTTAGTTAGAGATGGTCCTCCAGACAGTTGGATTCAGGGTGGAACACTTTCTCTTCGGTTTTGTTTTGGGCCGTGGGCCAGTGTAGCTCCCAGGAATCCGAAAGCTAAATTTATCCTTGCTTCTCTGGAGGAAGTGCCGAGTGACTGCCTCAGGCTGCCACAAGTCAGTTCCTGCCCTCTTGGAGATTTTTGCTAAATGTATTTAACCTAAAGGAGAACTTGAGATCTGAAAACTGGATGACGGGAACACCCTACCCCTCACTTCACCTGGGTCGGAACCTGTGTCCCTTTCCCGCAGGGCACCTTGTCCCTGGACATTTTCTGCCTTCCAGACCCCAAGTACTGGTCCAGGAATACACCCACAAAGATACCTGCTGGTGCTGTTTTTAGAGGGCTGCCCTGGTGGCTCAGGCTGTAAAGAATCTGCCTGCAGTGCGGGAGACGCGGGTTCGATCCCTGAGTTGGGAAGATCCTCTGAAGAAGGGAATGGCTACCCACTCCAGTATTCTTGCCTGGAGAATCCCATGGACAGGGGAGCCTGGTGGGCTACAGTCCATGGGGTCGCAAAGTGTCTGACACAACTGAGCGACTAACACACACAGCGTGTTTTTTGAGTTGTAATTATTCTTTCTATATATAATTTGGTGACCTTTATCTCTTAATATCATAGCAAAAATGTATCCATGTCGCATCCGGTTCTTTGCGACCCCGTGGACTGCAGCACTCCAGGCCTCCCTGTCCCTCCCCGTCTCCTGCAGTTTGCCCAAGTTCATGTCTGTTGCATCGGTGATGCCATCCGGCCATCTCCTCCTCTGCCACCCTCTTCTGCGTCTTACTACTACAAACCTATTATACTGCAACGTTCTTCTTTTGATTGTGTGGGTTTCCCATAACTCACTTGATTGTTTCCTCCTGTCAGAAATGTAAGTGGTTTCTATTTTGGGGTGCCTCTAAATAATACTGGTGGACTATCTTGGTGCAGAGAGAATTTTCTGAAAACTAATTTTATCCTTGAGAGAGGTGGTCAGAGGTGGGTTTACGACCTCAGGTGGTGAAGATGCTGAGCCCGTTCCGTGTGTGTCGCATCGCTTTCTGAAAGCCGCGGTGGTTGTCCTCACACCGAGAATGGGTCCCGATTTACCTCGTCTCATTTAAAGTGGTGTATTACCCATTTTAGTTTGGAATATAAAAAATAGCATTGTTTCAATTAGCATTTCTTCGGTTTCTTTTCTGTTTTGTGAACAGCGTTCTGGTGTTTGGGATTGAAAGAGCCTGAATAAGGGGTTAAGATTTCAGTGAAGACACTAGATTGACCCCAGGCATCCCAGCAATTCCACTTGGAGTGGTTTCTCTGGAAGGAAGCTTTGGCTTCTTCAGAAACCCTGACCTGGCTTAGTTCTGTCACGCACAGGTACAAAAAAGCCAAACAACCTCTTTAAAAACAAGCCAGCGAGAGAGCTCATCCCGTTTCCAGTTTAGTCTCTTCCTGAGTGTGTCTGAAGTCCATGCTTCTTTAATAGTTGCAGAGTATTGACCAGGGCAGAGACTTAAATCCTAACTCGAGCTTAACTCAGGTCCTCCTATTCGTTGTCAAACTCGATGCTTCATGCTGAAGCTCGACGTGCGTCTTTAGAGAAGGGTGCAGCTTCAGTTCTCTGGTGGCGAGATTCTGAGCTGCTTTTGTAGCTTCTTCCACGGATGGCGGGCGGCCAGCGCGTGATGCTGTCTGTATGCCCACGCCTCGCCCCGCAGGAGCCCCGGGAAGCAAGGCTCTGCTGTGTCTGCACGCCTGCTTCTCTGTTCGGTACAGTTTCCGGGTGGAAATCTGCGTGGGAAACACGAGGCTAATGAAAGCATCCTGCTGGCTGGCACTTCTTATTCTGAAATCCACTTCATCATCCCCATGCTGTGCCAAGACTTTGCCTAGTTAAGAGGGTACCGTCCACGTGAGTTTTGGTGAACGTATTACTCCCCATTTCAGAGTCACGAGCAGTAAAGGGCAGGTTAGAGTGAAAACAAACGGGGGAGGAAATGTTCTAACATACTTCACGGAAAATGAAAGAAAACATCAGGATCTAGATATGGAGTGAGAAGGAAAACTGATTTATATCTCCTTGGCTTTCCCATGGATTCCAAAGCAGTACATCTTAGCTGCTCCCTCTTTGCCTCTTTCCTCTTCTTTTTTAAAAAGGATTATTCATTTATTTAATGTATTTGTGGCTGCACTGGGTCTTCGTTGCTCCGTGCGGGCTTTCTCTAGTTGGAGAGAGAGGGGGCTTCTCTTCGTTACGGCGCTCAGGCTTCTCGTCGTGATGTCTTCTCTTGTTGAGGAGCGCAGGCTCTAGGGCGTGTGGGCTTCAGTAGTTACGGCTCCCAGGCTCTCAGGCTTTATTATACTTGAGCTTTACAGCAACCTCATGTTGGTGATATTGTTCTGATTTCACAGAGGAGGAAGCCGGGGGCTGTGGAAGTTCAGTAGCAGATGGAGCTAGAAGGTGGCTGAGCCCGGGTTTTTGGCCAGAGCTGCTGGATTCAGATGTTCCTGCACAGATCCTTCCCCTCTAGCTGCTGGCCTGTACCGCCCTCGCCAGGAGTCCAGGTGGTCTCAGACTGCCTGCACATTCCAGAGCTTCTCTGGGTGATGGGCTGATTTCCACCTTTCCACTCACCTGACGGCTTCCCTGGTGGCTCAGAGGTTAAAGCGTCTGCCTCCGATGCGGGAGCCCCGGGTTCGATCCCTGGGTCGGGAAGATCCCCTGGAGAAGGAAATGGTAATCCACTCCAGTATTCTAGCCTAGAGAATCCCACGGACAGAGAAGCCTGGCAGGCTACAGTCCCCGGGGTCGCAAAGAGTCGGACACGACTGAGCGACACAAGTCAGACTCGCCTGATGGGCGAGCCCACCCTGTAGCCCTTCCTCTTGCCGGCAGGTACCAGCTCCATCACCCTGGGAGCTCTGTCCCCTGGCTGCATCTAACCATCGGCAGGGATGCTGGGAAATGTGCCCATTGGGCTCTGTGCTCTGGAATGGGGAGGATCTCATCGTAGAAAAGAGCAATAAACACCAGGAAGAAAAGAGAAACCACCCATAACCCTTTCACTGAAAATCAGGGGAAGTGGTAGAGAACTCTAAAATGCTTTCCTTTACCTGTTTTCATCCCGGGTCAGATCTTTGTACCATGTATTCTCAGCCGGTAGTTGCTCTGTCGTGTCTCCGACTCTTTGCAACCCTGGGGATGCAGTCCGCCAGGCTCTTCTGTCCATGAAATTTTCCAGGCAAGAATCCTGGAGTGGGTTGCTATTCCTTTCTCCAGAGATCTTCCTGACCGAGGGGTAGAACCTGGGTCTCCTGTATTGTGGGCAGATTCTTTACCATCCTCAGCATGCCACTGAATTGGCAAATTACAGTAGAGAGAAAGCTTGCCTTCAGTGAAGAAGGGTAGGAGGGTCCCCTCCCTCCAACTTCAAACTGGAATAAGCTTAAGACATACAACACATATTCACCCACTAGACACCCCCCGCCCCCTGCCCAAGTAATTTAGCCTTGTCTCTCTTTTATTAATGAGCCCTAAGGCTAAAGTCAAGTAAATTGTTTTACAAACTCACAGCACTGCTTTTTTGGTTTGTTTTAATAATAATTTTGTTTACTTGCTTTTTGGTTTTGGCTGTGCTGGGTCTTCGTTGCTGCCCAGGCTTCTCTGGGTGGGGTGCGCATGGGTTTTCTCTCTTGTGTGTGGGCTTTGCACTGTGGTGGCTCCTCTTGTTGGGACAGACTCGGGGCACTTGGGCTCAGGAGGTGCGTCATGCCAGCTTAGTCACTCCATGGCATGTGGGATCTTCCCAGACCAGGGGTCGAACCTGTGTCCACCTGTCTCCAGGTGGATTCTTAACCACTGGACCACCAGGAAAGTTCTCACGGCTTACCTTACGCTTCATCATAAAATTCCTTCAATACTTTTGTGGGTTTTGCTCCTGAATATAAATCTGAGAATCAACTGAAGTTTACAAAAATCAATAGCCTCCTTGGAATTTTGGGTGCAATTTACTATTGTTTTTTTTGTAGCGTGTAAAGCTGAGATTCAGAAAAGTTAATTCACCTGAGGATACATGACCAGTAAGAACTATAACAGAGCTTCAAACCCACCACAGTCTAGGAAAGGAATCGGGGCAGAATCACGCCATCCAAGGTCTGTCTGTCTGTGGCCCCCTCATGCCTTGTTCGCGATTCCTAAGCATCACCAACATTGTGTTAGACCCCCTGGTTCCTGCAGGGCTAGCAAGGATTTTACTAAAGGGCATGCTGGTCCTTGGACTTTTATAAAGAAAACAATCTTACTTTTTCTTCGTAATGCCCTACTCTGCCTGGAAACTGAGGAAGGCAGCATTTAATCCCTCGCATTTCCAGTGTCAGCTGGGTTCCCTTTCTAAGTGTTAAATCAACAAAGCGAAGGATTTGTCAAATACTCTCCAAACACTAGGTCCCAGAAACTCGGTGAAGAATCAGACTTCTTCTGGCCCAGGCTGTCTGGAAGCTTTTAGTGGCTAATCCAAGGGCAATGAATAAAGCAGGAGGATGTTCAACCTCGAACAGTAGCTGCTTCCAAACTGTAACCAACGTCCATCACTCCTGTTCATGAGTTCCTGAAAGTCCAGTGCATTGAGAGGGCGCTGGCAGCTTAATGTCTGCTCCTTTGAGAGACACTGGGTGTGTTGTAACCAGGTGAAGAGTTTGACAGCTTGGAGGTGTCTCTGGGCCAAGCTGTCTGAAAAAGGTCAAAGGTGGGCTTTTCCAGCCCCTGCGGGGTCCTGGCTTTGTGCCAGAGAGCAGGGCTTCTGGGGAGATGGAGGCCTCAGCTGAGCTGAGCTGAGCTGACTTCAGGGAAGTCAGGCCAACAGTGCTTTCGATTTTCCTCCTCTCAGAAACATACAGGAATCAGAGCCTGCCTTCCAAATAGTCTAAGCAAGGGTAATGTTTTATAGGAAAGCACCCTGTGACTGTCTTTCTGCCCAAGACTGTCCTCAGAACCAGCACAGGGGGGCTTCCTTGGTCATCCAGTGGTTTAGAATCGCCTGCCAGTGCAGGGGACAGGGGTCAGTCCGAGTCCGAGAGGATCCCACACGTCTTGGGGCTACACAAGCCCATGCACCACAATTACTGAGCCTGCATGCTGGAACCCATGCTCTGCAATGAGAAGCCAGCACAGTGAGAAGCCGGTGGACCGCAACCAGAGAGTAGCCTCCGTGCACTGCAGTTAGAGAACGCCAGGGCAAAGCAGTGAAGACCCAGTGCAGCCAAAAATTTAAAAAAAAAAACCACACAGCCTAGGAGACCCGGAAGTGAGCCCCATGCCCCATTCTGTGCGTAGTTTGGAATTGAGAACCTCTCTGAAGGTAGCACTGGTTTTGCCCTGGGCTCATTTCTGGGCTGCTCTGCATAGGGGAGTTCTGAACCCAAGAGAAGCCCCCGCCTCACTCCCCCAGGAACAAAACTGCCTGGAGTACTGGATGCCAAAGAGCTCGGAGGTCCACCTGAATCTGAAGATTCATTACTGACTGTGGCAACTTCAGGCACATCGCCCAAGCTATGGGGCGTCTCAGTTTCTTACTCCGAAAAATGGGATAATACTATTCATGGGATTCATCTGAGGCTTAAAATGAGATCATATATGTGATACTGTCAAATGGATTTTGGGGAGGACTATTATTAGTAAAGATTGTAATGAAGTCTGAAGTGAAGTGAAGTCACTCAGTCGTGTCCAATTCTTTGCGACCCCATGGACTTGTAGCCTATCAGGCTCCTCTGTCCATGGGATTTTCCAGGCAAGAGTGCTGGAGTGGATTGCCATTTCCTTCTCCAGGGAATCTTCCTGACCCAGGAATCAAACCCAGGTCTTCCACACTGCAGGCAGATGCTTTACCGTCTGAGCCACCAGGGAAGCTGTAATGAAGTCTAGGCTCTCCCAGCTCTTACTTTTGGAAAGTCATCTGTAATCTCGGCGCTTCTTGGGTGGTTTGCAGTCATGTCCTGGTTCCAGGAGGAGCGAGTCTGCTGTGGGTGATGTCCTTAGCTGTCCTCAGCTTATTTTCTCCCTGTCAGAGTATTTCAACCTCCTGTCTTTAGGCTGTTCCTCAAAGGCTTTATTCGCTTCAGTTCCAGTCAGTTCAGTCGCTCAGTTGTGTCTGACTCTTAGCGACCCCTTGAACCGCAGCACACCAGGCTTCCCTGTCTGTCCATCACCAACTCCCAGAGTCCCCCAAACTCATGTCCATCGAGTCGGTGATGCCATCCAACCATCTCATCCTCTGTCGTCTCCTTCTCCCACCCTCAATCCCTCCCAGCATCAGGGTCTTTTCCAATAAGTTAGCTCTTCGCATGAAGTGGCCAAAGTACTGGAGCTTCAGCTTCAGCATCAGTCCTTCCAGTGAACACCCAGGACTGATCTGCTTTGGGATGGACTGGTTGGATCTCCTTGCAGTCCAAGGGACTCTCAAGAGTCTTCTACAACACCACAGTTCAAAAGCATCAATTCTTCGGCATTCGGCTTTCTTTATAGTCCAACTCTCACATCCATACATGACCGCTGGAAAAACCATAGCCTTGACTAGACGGAACATTACGGTAAAGTAATGTCTCTGCTTTTTAGTATGCTGTGTAGGTGGGTCATAGCTTTACCTGAACAGTTATCTCATTTTTCTCTTCAGGGGTTGGAGACTGATGACAGGACTGTGAGTCTGGCTGTTGTGCATGTTTTGAGTTTCTGTTCGATTTTAGAACTCTTAAGCGTGCGTGTGTGTGTGTGTGTGTGTGTGTGCGCACATCAGGAGTGCGGTAGGGTGGTTCTCTTTCCTTCCTAGTTGGTTACTTGTATTTACCGACATCCCAAAGGTGATCTCTGTTTAACCTTCATTAAGTCAGTCCACAGATATATATATGTATATCTCATAATTTTTAAGTTGATATGTTGTATTTCATTTTTATTCAATTCAAGAAATTATTTTTCTTTTTTCCTTTTTTTTTTTTTTTGGTGTTCGGAATAAGGGATCTTAATTCCCTGACCAGGGATCTAACCTGCTCCCCCTGCAGTGGAAGCTCAGGGTCTTAAACAATGGACCACCAGTGAAAGTGAACGTTGCTCAGTCGTGTCCAACTCTTTGCGATCCCATAGACTATACAGTCCATGGAATTCTCCAGGCCAGAATACCGGAGTGGGTAGCCTTTCCCTTCTCCAGGGGATCTTCCCCACCAGGGATCGATCCCAGGTCTCCCGCGTTGCAGGCGTATTCTTTACCAGCTGAGCCACCAGGGAAGCTGAAGAATATTGGAGTGGGTAGCCTATCCCTTCTTCAGCGGATCTTCCCAATTCAGGAATCAAACTGGGATCTCCTGCATTGCAGGCGGATTCTTTACCAACTGCGCTATCAGGGAAGCCCCTTGGACCACCAGAGACGTCCCTATAGGTATTTTTAAAATTAAGCCCCACTTCTGTGCCAGTGACTGCTCCAAGGGCCAGAGAGACGGTAACGATCTTCAGGACAGTTGTGTGCCCCGGAGAAGGGACAGTCCAGGGTCAGAAGGCCAACAGTTGAACTAGCAGCACCGTAACTGCAGGGGGTGCCACCCGCCCCATCCCAGGAGTGGCCCCCACTCTCCCCAGGGCAGCCGTGCGTGCAGGGAGGTCTCACCAGAAGGAGGGATGTTTGGGCTGAGATCTGGAGATGAGGAGTGGAGGGAAGGGGGGGTCTTTGGGGGGCAGTGTTCAGGCGGGCAGGAAGTCCTGGAGATGCAGACTCTGGTCCTCAAGTTCCGCTTGCTGATGGGTGCTGCTGCTTAACCTCTCTGGACCTCATTTCCTTCTCTGTAACAATAGTGCCTGCCTAACAGGTGTTAGGATGATCAGAGGAACTATTCTTTTTAAGACTGATGCTGGGAAAGATTGAAGGCAGGAGGAGAAGGGGATGCCAGAAGATGAGATGGTTAGATAGCATCACCAACTCAGTCGACCTGAATTTGAGCAAACTCCAGGAGTTGGTGATGGACAGGGAAGCCTGGCGGGCTGCAGTCCATGGGATCGCAAAGAGTCGGACACGACTGAGTGACTCAACAACAACAACAACAACAATATTCTTTTAAAGGGTTGAAACTGTGCCTGAGGTAAAGGAAACACTATATAAATGTTTGCAAAATAAAAATATCCACGCCTGCACAGTGTAATCTTGAGTGTGTTTGTCTTCTGAGTGCTTTCCCCCCTGCCTCTAAGAGCACAGTAATATTTTTTCTAAGGTTTGGCCTCGGTGTGTGTTTCAGGCGCTTTCCTGAGTCCCAGCCTCCCGCCCCGCTGGCTGTGATCTGCGGTGGGTGTTCGCTGTCCGGGCGAGGAGCACGCCCCCAGCATGGACCTCGTCGCCTTGCTGAAGTCTCACTTCCTCTGCCACCTCATCTTCTGCTACGTCTTCATTGCCTCGGGGCTCATCATCAATACCATTCAGCTCTGCACGCTCCTTCTCTGGCCGGTGAACAAGCAGCTCTTCCGGAAGATCAACTGCCGGCTGTCCTACTGCGTCTCCAGCCGTAAGAGGCTTCCCTTCTGCTCTCTGTTTGCATGGGCGTTACTGTTAGGACTTTCTATGTAGGTTACTAGGCTTGCAGTGTTTGCTTAGATATGTTGTTTGCTTGTTTCTGTTAGTTTGAGTTTTTGGCAAAATGTCTATTTTTGTCCTCAATCTCAAGCTATTCTTTAAATGAGTAATGCCAACTGCACCACCAAATGCCGAAATCCTGCAGACAAGGGGGGCTGTCCTATGGAGAGCAAATAAGCGTTCTCTCTCTGTTTCTTTAGGCTTCCTCCTCGGAAGCAATCATTGTTTGTTGTGCAGTCGCTCAGTTGTGTCCGACTCTTTGCAATCCCACGGACTGCAGCACGCCAGGCTTCCCTGTCCGTCGCCATTTCCCAGAGTTTGCTCAAATTCATGTCAATTGAGTCGATGATACTGACCAACCATCTCATCCTCTGTCATCCCCTTCTCCTGCCCTCAATCTTTCCCAGCATCAGGGTCTTTTCCAATGAGTTAGTGTCAGTGATTTCTTAGTTATCCTTACAGAAATAGCATATATGTGTGCGTATATAGGTTATTTCTATAAGGAAAGACATATATATGTATGGCTCTTATGTTTGTACAGGTAAGCAGGTGGGTCTGTATATGTATAGATACATAAGACATACACATAGCTCAGACCATGAACTCCTTATTGCCAAATTCAGACTTAAATTGAAGAAAGTAGGGAAAAACCACTAAACCATTCAGGTATGACCTAAATCAAATCCCTAACAATTATACAGTGGAAGTGAGAAATAGATTTAAGGGACTAGATCTGATAGACAGAGTGCCTGATGAACTATAGATGGAGGTTTGTGATGTTGTACAGGAGAGAGGGAGCAAGACCATCCCCAAGAAAAAGAAATGCAAAAAAGCAAAATGGCTGTCTGAGGAGACCTTACAAATAGCTGAGAGAAGAAGAGAAGCGAAAAGCAAAGAAGGAAAGGAAAGATATACCCACTTGAATGCAGAGTTTCAGAGAATAGCAAGGAGAGACAAGAAAGCCTTCCTCAGTGATCAGTGTGAAGAAATAGAGGAAAGGAGTAGAATGGGAAAGACTAGAGATCCCTTCAAGAAAATTAGAGATACCAAGGGAACATCTCATGCAAAGATGGGCTCAATAAAGGACAGAAATGGTATGGACCTAACAGAAGGAGAAGATATTAAGAAGAGGTGGCAAGAATACACAGAAGAAATGTACAAAAAAGAGCTTCATGACCCGGATAATCATGATGGTGTGATCACCCTCCTAGAGCCAGATATCCTGGAATGCGAAGTCCAATGGGCCTTAGGAAGCATCACTACGAGCAAAGCTAGTGGAGGTGATGGAATTCCAATTGAGCTATTTCAAATCCTAAAAAATGATGCTGTGAAAGTCCTGCACTCAGTATCCCAGCACATTTGGAAAACTCAGCAGTGGCCACAGGACTGGAAAAGGTCAATTTTCATTCCAATCCCTAAGAAAGGCAATGCCAAAGAATGCTCAAACTACCGCACAATTGCACTCATCTCACACGCTAGTAAAGTAATGCTCAAAATTCTCCAAGCCAGGCTTCAGCAATACATGAACCGTGAACTTCTGGATGTTCAAGCTGGTTTTAGAAAAGGCAGAGGAACCAGAGAACAAATTGCCAACACCCGCTGGATCACTGAAAAAGCAAGAGAGTTCCAGAAAAATATCTACTTCTGCTTTATTGCCAATGCCAAAGCCTTTGACTGTGTGGATCACAATAAACTGTGGAAAATTCTGAAAGAGATGGGAATCCTAGACCACCTGACTGGCCTTTTGAGAAATCTCTATGCAGGTCAGGAAGCAACACTTAGAACTGGACATGGAACAACAGCCTGGTTCCAAATAGGGAAAGGTGTACATCAAGGCTGTATATTGTCACCCTGCTTATTTAACTTCTATGCAGAGTACATCATGAGAAACGCTGGACTGGAAGAAGCACAAGCTGGAATCAAGATGCTGAGAGAAATATCAATCACCTCAGATATGCAGATGACACCACCCTTAAGGCAGAAAGTGAAGAAGAACTAAAGAGCCTTTTGATGAAAGTAAAAGAGGAAAATCAAAAAGTTGGCTGAAAGCTCAACATTCAGAAAACTAAGATCATGGCATCTGGTCCCATCACTTCATGGCAAATAGATGGGGAAACAGTAGAAACATTGTCAGACTTTATTTTCTAGGGGCTCCAAAATCACTGCAGATGGTGATTGCAGCCATGAAATTAAAAGACGCTTGCTCCTTGGAAGGGAAGTTATGACCAACCTAGACAACATATTAAAAAGCAAAGACATTACTTTGTCAACAAAGGTCCGTCTAGTCAAGGCTATGGTTTCTCCAGTGGTCATGTATGGATGTGAGAGTTGGACTATAAAGAAAGTTCAGCACTGAAGAATTGATGCTTTTGAACTGTGGTGTTGGAGAAGACTCTTGAGAGTCCCTTGGACTGCAAAGAGATCCAACCAGTCCATCCTAAAGCAGATCAGTCCTGAATATTCATTGGAAGGACTGATGTTGAATCTCAAACTCCAATACTTTGGCCACCTGATACAAAGAGCTGACTCATTAGAAAAGACCCTGATGCTGGGAAAGAATGAGGGCAGGAGGAGAAGGGGACAACAGAGGATGAAATGGTTGGGTGGCATCACCGACTCAATGGACATGAGTTTGAGTAAACTCCTGGAGTTGGTGATAGACAGGGAGGCCTGGTGTGCTGCGGTCCATGGGGTCGCAGGGAGTCGGACACGACTGAGCGACTGAACTGAACACATACTTTTTAAAACTAAATGCTGGTATAATATATTGTTCGTCCTTCTTGGTTCTTTTCTTTAACTTTTTGAGATAATTGGTGCTCATATGATCATAAGAAACAATGCAGTTAGATCCCAATCTCCCTTCAGCCAGTTTCCCCCAATGTTACCATCTTGCACGTCTACAGTGTGCCATGCCAAGAAGAAAACTGGCATTGACGCAGTGCACCCACCTTATTCAGATTTCTCCAGTTTTATTTACATTCATGTGTGTGTGTGTGTGTGTGTGATTATACTAGACTATTTTAAACATGACTAATTCAACTCGCCAGAATTTCAAAAATGAAAATACTACAAGATGAATCCAGGGATGTCTAGAGATGAGTTTGGTGTTGATTGACCAGAAATCTGTACCTGTTCCCAATAGCACAGAATGCTGTGTGTATCATTTCCAATTACATATATGATTATGAATATATTTTTTTAAATGAACTTTTTCAAATGACGCAATTAAAAAATCTCAGCTACCTTCGATTATGCCAAGAGTTTCAGATTTATAGATATCATTTTGGAACCATTTCAATGAAGCAATCAGATTTTAATTTGAATCAAAATAATACAAGCTGCATACAGTTATCCAGATGGATTACTACTGATTCAATGAGCTATTTTTGAAACTTCAAGATATGATCTTATGAGGAAAAGAATAATAGCTGCACCCTCATTTGTAATGTTGTGCTGACTCAGAACTTGCAGATATGTCTGCCACTATTTCTAACGTGGCATGTGTGCTATACCTACCGTGTCTTGGGTTGGAATATTTTATATAAATGTCTTGAGCATGTTCATAAGATCATAAAGTTGCAAAAAATGTATCTTTAATCCTCCTGTCTACAACCCATTGGTTGCAGCCACCCACTCGGTGCAGTCATGCAAATTTGTTAGTCATGCATTTTACTCTGATACTGTTTATAGTATTGAAGCACCTACCACGGTACAGAAAAGGGAACAACCTTTCAGGGCTGGACAGAGGCCTCAGGAGTGGTCAGAAACTGACTTGTAACTGTTTGAAGAGAAAAGAGTTTACATAATCAAGAGAAGGAGATAATTGCTTCAAATTTACTATGTAATTTTAAATGTCTTTTTCCACTTAAGTGTCTATTTAACAAAACTTGTTTAACAAACAATGTTAATTGTACTTTTCATCAAAGCCTGCATTTATATGATTTGCACACACCTACAGAGATTCCAAAATCTGTCAGTTTGCAATTGGGAATTACGTGTATTTGCATTGTTGTGACCTCTGTTGAAATCTCAGGTGGATGCTTAAGCATTGAATTTTCATTTGGAGTTGAGAAATAAGAGATAGGCTTTGGAACGAGAGTTCCTAAGAGTCTCTCTTTTGCTTTTGGGAGGTAGTGGAGACATGCCAAGTCAATATTCTTTATAAAATATTTATTATTTATTTAATTTATGTGTTTGGCTGCACTGGGCGGGTCTTAGATGCAGCACGTGAGATCTTCTGATGGAGATTAAGATGGGGAGCACATTCAGAAGGCAAGGTGGATTTCTCAACATGACAAATAATTATTTAGCATGATTCCAAATGAAATGTAACCATCCACGACCACTGGTGTTTCCCCACCCAGGGTGCCGTGAATGGCCGACAGTCTAATTTCACAACAGGGTCAGAAGTACACGGCCAGGTCCCTCCCATCCCAGGATGTCCCCGCATGCTGTTTGCCTGCTGTCCCAGAGGAGAGCTCCCACAGGCTTGGACGGAGCAGATGCAGAAGTCACCTGAAAAGGGGAGGGGGGCCTCTCTCTGGAGGAGCAGTTCTAGCTTTTGGGAAGGGAGAGGGTGGTGGCAGTTGGAGAGGGTGATGCCTCCTGGGCTTGGCTGTGGGCACTCACTGTGGTGAGGAATCCCACCCCCTGCCCCCCGTCTTCTCCAGCGTCTCCATTCCTGGTATTCCAGCATGTCTTAGATATAAAGCTATTCTTTCTCTCTCTCTGAACTTGTCCCCTGTAGCTGATAGATCCTTGGAGTGTTTTGCAGCAACAACCAAAGACGTGTAAGAGACAGCCTGTGTGGGAAGCCTCATCAGAGACTCTAGTTCGTGGGCTAATGAACAGCTCAGAATAGAGGTGATCAGGCCCTCTCTGTTTCCTGTCACTCTCCTCTCCAGGTTAAGACGAATCATCCTTTCCAGGTGATTAGCGAATCACTCTAAAGCTTAGAAAATCAGCCGCATTCACCATTCTCTCAGCTGATATCTTAAAGAAAAACAGCAGATCAATTGTTTCCTAGACATTCGAGAGCCCTCCATTACCTGCTTGCTTTTTACTAATGCAGCTGCGTCTGTATGCATCTTTATTTTTTTTAATGTTTGTCAAGAGCTTGGTGGTACACTAGGTGAGTCCAAAGTAGTCACCAGCCGTGGCATGCGGAAGGCCGCTGCTGTGAATGACAAGTAGAGTTGGTTTCCAGCATGACACACAGGCAGAGGATCTTAGTCTAGTGCCCGGGGCTGCCATGAGGTGCAACAGTTTGAGAGTTTGTTTGACTTGGATGGCTGCTTTGGGAGGGCCGTTTCAGTTCCTTTTCCCCTAGCTTTGTAGGCCCCTAAGCCTGAGAGGCTGAGATAGACTGGCTTAGCATGCTGAATGGTGGGGGTTAGGGGTGGGGTATGGAGCCGACCTCTGCAAGGTGAGAAGGAAGGAAATTACAAGAAGTGGGCTGCCACACAGAATTGTATATTACCTTCCCTTGTATAGGATGTGCTCTTTAGTCTCTAGGGAAAGGTGGCCAAGACCAGCTGGCTCGCTTTCCTTCCCCCCTGACTCATTGTGCTTTAAAAAAAGGAGAGAAGAATTAGGAGAACCTATTAATGGCAGAGGTTTTAAAAGTGGGGGGGGAGGACGGGGAGAGTGGAGGATGACGGCTGACCTTAATGTTCCATGAAGGGCTGGAGACACAGAACTGCCATCGAGACACCTCACCCACACACCAGCCCCGGTGCCTGGCTTCAAATTCGTGCTGTAGCTCCCCTCCTCTGTGCCTTGAGCTTGTCTCTTACTTTTTCTGGAGAATGATGCTCCTGGATTTCACGGCCGTCCGATGCATGGCTCCACTAGGTGCCTCTGACGGCCAAGGGCTGGTGATGCTGAGGAGGGGTCGGGATCTGGGGTGCAGAGATGAAACAAGAACATCCTGCCCCCCTGCTGGTAGGCTGTCACCTTGGGTGAGCCCCACAAACCCTCGGAGTTCAGCACAGAGCAGCAGGACAGATCACAGTGGCTGGTCAAAGAAACAGAATGACGTGCTGCGTACGAAAGCGCTTCGTGAGCTGTTTAACGCACATCAGTTTAAGATGAAAACTGAAATTTGTGTCGGCGGAGGGAAGGAGAACTGCAGAGGGGAGGGTGGTGGCGGGGACGGGTAAGGCTATCTTCTTTCTTCTCATTATGGCAGTTTACTTGGTTGGGTACTTTCAAAAAATGAACTACATTTGAATTAAGGGGAGGAAGTGGAATTGACCAAATTCTGATATTTTTCTAGTAAAGGGTTCAGGTGTTTTGTTTTTTTTTTCTTTCTTTTTGCACTTGGGAAGATAGTTACTTCTCTTCTAAGCACCTCCCTTCTGCGTTCCCACCCCTGCTCCTTGAAGGTTATTGGCTGCTTGATTTGCAGCAGACGGTGGCTGAGCATGAGAAGAGAAGCAAGCTCAGTTTCTCCAACTATAACACCGCTCACAGTTCCTTCCTTGAAACAGACGTCAGTCTTCCTGCTGTTAACAATGATGGACCCCAGGATGTAGCAGTCCCTTCCCAGCTGTGACCCGAGGGCGGGGCTCAGTATCTCAGGTGGATAGGCGCCCTCCCCAGAGCCCCGGGGAGAACCAGGCTTCCCTGAAGATGCTTCCCTGTCCCACTTTTAGGGTGGCATCCCTCTTGTGGGGTGATGAACCTCGGGTTCTTGGGGCCGCTCCCCCTCGCAACAACTTTGGCCATACGATCAGTCTGATTCTCATGGGTGCCAGGCTGGTCCCTGGAGCTGGTCTGGCGTGCTTTATTTTTCCTTGTTAAAAGTACTTTAATTAATTTATTTTTGGCTGCTCTGGGTCTTCGCTGCTGCGTGGGCTCTTCTCTGGGTGCGCTGAGCGGGGGCTGCTTTCTAGTTGTGGTGGAGGGTTTCTCATCGAGGTGGCTTCTTTTGTTGCAGAGCACAAGCTCTTAGCTGCAACTCACAGGCTTTCAAGCCCTGGATCAAAAACTGTGGCACGTGGGCTTAGTCAGTCTGCAGCGTGTGGGATCTTCCTGGACCAGGGACCGAACCCGTCTCTCCTGCATTGGCAGGCAGATTCTTTACCACCGAGCCACCAAGGAAGCCTTTTTTCCTTTTTTAAAAAGTTTGCTGCTTTTAGGCCACACCGTTCGGCTATGGAATTAGCTCCCCAAACCAGGGATCAGACCTGTGCCCTCTGCATTGTGAGCGTGGCATCTTAACCACTGGACCACCAGGCAAGTGCCTGGCCAGGTTCACTTTAATACAACGCCTCACCCATACTGTGAACCTGGCTGTTTTCCTTTCTTTTGTCTCACACTGGAATTGAAGAACCTGCCTCCTACCACAGCCCCTCCTGAATCAGGGTAAGAATTGTTTTTTTTAAATGTATTGGTTTGAGTTCCAGATTCTTGGGCTCGTCTTAGTTTCCTTGCTTTGAGATGAGTTGGTGGGGCTGTAGCCGGGAGACAGCAGCTGTTAGGGGGCAGAGGGACCAGGGGCAGGAGCCCTGGATGGGAGGGGGAGGGGCTGTCTCTTATACACATCTAGATGTGTATAAGAGACAGGGAGGAGGGAATTGCATAGTATAGAATATCTTTTAAACTATCTAACTTTGATTCCTTAAAAAACTGGAAATAGAACTGCCTTATGACCCAGCAATCCCACTGCTGGGCATACACACCAAGGAAACCAGAATTGAAAGAGACACGTGTACTCCAGTGTTCATTGCAGCACTGCTTATAATAGTAGCCCTGGATGGGAGGGGGAGGGGTGGGGTGGGCAGGACAGGAAGGAGGTGCTCCAGATGAGCGAACACGCCCAGGAGCCCCCCAAGATCTGTTCCTGGATTTCCTCTAGACGGGAGTTGTTACTGATCCTTTTGGTAGGAGATTTCTCAGAGACACGTGGATCCCTGGGAGCAGGCCTTGGGGAAGTGGTCCTCCCCTTTGACCCAGTGGGTATTTATAGCATCACGGTGGATCCTGGGGGCAGGGTGGGGTAGGAGCATAGCTGGAGATCTTGGGGCAGAGTGGGGGGCTGTCTAAGGGAAGGGGGTCAGCCCTCCTGAGGTTTCTAGTTCTGAGTAGGGCCAGGAGAAGCAGGGCTTAGACACATTCCTGTGTGTGTCATGAGGCGGGGGCCACAACTGGGTGCCCCCCCATCTTACATGAGAGAACAGGGCCAGAACGAAGCCTCTTTGATAAAAGGTGATCCATCAAAGAGCGGGTGCTGTGGCATTTTCCACAGTGACCTTGGGAGAAATAACACGTGCTCTTCACTTGGCAGCTGGCTTGCTCCGTGTCTCTTCCCAGCCTGATGAATGGCAGGGCTGCCGCGCTTATTTTCGTCCAAGCGGATTCTTCACTCTTTCCCGCCCGGAGCAGGTTTGGCTCTTTCAATGGGGGCAATAGTTTATCACCCGCAACATGTCGGGAAAGGTCTTTGCTGGGTTGGCCCCAGAGCCCGGGTCCTGACCCTTCCCGGCGCTGATTCTGCCGAATCGTGGACGCCTGCTGCCTCTGTGCTTCTGACGCAGAGGTGAAGGGCTCTCCCTGGACCGAGCAGCGGGCACCCGGATTCCCCTCCCGGGACAGTCCTTTGCTCGTCACTCTCTCTCCTGTGCTCGTACCATTTCCTTCTCCTGTCGAGTGTCGGTCTGCACGCTCTCACACGCGAGCTCCGCGTCGTCTGGGGTTCAGCTCTGGCGGCCGGGCCTGGGAGGTCCGGCAGCTTCTACAGGCGCCGGCTGGTCCGTGCCCTCGGGCTGATGAAGAGCCCAGGAGTGTGTGTGTATCTCCCTGGAGACCCCGGGCCTTGGCAGCCGCCTCCGTAACTGAAATAAGAGGCCACCGCGTCAAGCGGCAGAGATCTTGCTCTAAGTGGTTTCCTGGTGACTCATTCAGCAAGCATTGAGCGCCTGCTGTGTGCCGGGCGCTGTGTTGGGTACGAGGCACCTGGTGGTGAGAAAGGCGGCTACGAGCCCGCCCCCAGGGAGCTGCGGTCCGCTTGTCTGAAAGCCTCACAGGCGTTTCCTGCAAGGGCCCCTTGGCTAAGTCGTTGTGAGGAACAGACCCAGCCATCCTGCTGGCCCCATGTTTGGGCAGAACGGACCTTGATTCCTTCTGTCCTCACTTTGAGGCTTTTCGAGCACCACAGCAACCAGCCAACCAACCAAATGAGGGAGAAACCATACCTGGTTAGCAACTCAGCATTCGGAGCGGAAGTAGCAGACGGGATCCAGAAACGGACTTAAGGTAGATCTTATCTACAGTGTGTTATAGAGTCAAAGAGCTCGCGTGTCTGCACTTAAATGGCACCAGAATGATAGGAGAAAAAGAAGAGAATCAGTGTGTAAGCTAAGCGGGGTCAGCCTTCTCAGTTCTGCTGTTTTATTCCGTAGACTTCCAGCCAGCTAACACTTAGCAGGCACTTGCCGTTCTAACTACTGTTTTGAGTTCTAGGCACAGAGAGGTTAAGCAACTTGCCCAGGATCACACAGGAAGTGGAGGAGCTGAGACTGGGGCCATCTGAGCGCACACCTCTCTGCAGCACCGCTCAGCAGGGCCTGGTGGTGGAGGAGCCAGGCTCCAGAGCGGAGGCCTCGTGTCCACTGGTGATTGTAGTAGGTGACGTTCCACAGGGCGACGGAGATTGTGAAGTCACGACACACAGCTATTTCCATTGCTCATCCGTGTAATCACTGCAGTCTGTGGTGTACAGTATGTGTTAGGCCTCACGCTAGACCTTTCATGTCCTTACCTTGTTTAAACACAGAACCACCCTGAAAAGGCAGTCTCCCATTTCATGCCAAGTGAAAGTCACTCAGTTGTGTCCGACTCTTTGCGACCCCATGGACTATACAGTCCATGGAATTCTCCAGGCCAAAATACTGAAGAGGGTAGCCTTTCCCTTCCCCAGGGGATCTTCCCAACCCAGGGATTGAACCCAGGTCTCCCGCATTGCGGGCAGATTCTTTATCAGCTGAACCACAAGGGAAGCCCAGGAATACTGGAGTGGGTAGCCTTTCCTTTCTCCAGGAGATCTTCCCAACCCAGGGATTGAGCCCAGGTCTGCTGCATTGCAGGCGGATTCTTTACCAACTGAGCTATCAGGGAAGCCCTGTCATGCCAACCCACTCCAGAATTCTTGGCTGGAGAATCCCAGGGACAGAAGAGCCTGGCGGGCTACAGACCATGGGGGTCGCAAAGAGTCAGACATGACTGAGCGACTGAGCAGAGAGAGGGCATTTCATGGATCAGCTGTCTGAGGTGCAGAGAGGTCAGGTGACTTGTCTGAGGTCACACAGGACATCAGAGAGCTGAGATTCCCAACTCCATCCTCCCACTACCTTTTTAAAAGTGCATCTTTGGCCGCACTGGCTCTGTGTTTCTCTAGTTGCGGCGGGCGGGGCTGTTCCCCAGTCACGGTGCTCCAGCTTCTCTGGCTGCTCAGCAAGGGCTCTGGAGCCCGTGGGCTTCAGCAGTGGTGGTGCCGGGGTTTAGCTGCCCCATAGCATGTGGAATCTTCCCAGACCAAAGATCGAACCCAAGTTCCCTGCCTTGGCAGGTGGATTCTTAACCATCGGACCACCAGGGAAGTGGTGGCTACATTTTGAAAAACAAAGAAAACTGTGCGTAAGAGTTTTTATTTTATCACCCACGGTTGCTGTGAAGCAGACGTCTGTTCGGATCAGCCCTGCGTGTGTCCACGCCCTGTCTCAGCCCCAGGGAGCTGTGCAGGGTGTCTGTCACTTCCTTAACAAGCGTGCATTTGGGTTCATCCTGGGGGCCTGACCCTGGGCCTGCACCTGGAGCTCAGAGGTGAAGGGGATGTAGCTGCTGCCTTCGGAGGGGTCCAGGCTATTGGGGAAAGCATGTGAGCCAGCCACTGCAGAGCAGCCAGACTGAGGCCAGGCTAGAGGCATGCCGGGAACGTGGAGCAAGTCCATCCTGTGGAGGGATGGAGGCTGGTCCACCAAAGCAGCATCCTACCAGGAGTGAATGAGTGGGAGGTGTGATATGTCGGCAAGAAGGGGAAAGGTGGTCTGGGCTGAGGAAAAAGCATATTCCAGCATTGCCCAGGGGCAGCACTGGTTTATCTGCACCGGTTTGTTCAGGGAGCCGTTTGTTCATCTGTGGGATCTGCCACGTGTCATCACGACCTTGCTGAGTCAGGAGGCGGGAGCCGGGTGCCTCCACCCAGGGCCTGGAGGACACTGGTGTCCAGTGGCGCCCAGCATGGCTGGCCCACCTCGGGCTTGGTCCACGGATGCACCCACATAGCCATCTCCAGAAATTCCAAGCCTTGTAAACCATCCATTTCCTTCAAGGTTTATTTTTGTCTTGCCCTGAGCAGCTCTGTTTGAAATGTGCCTTGAGAAGCTGTTATTTTTTTTTTTTTTAAGATCTGTTCACACATAATCTTTTATAGGAAGATACCCAGCTGGGTCATTATTTCCTTGAACCATGTTGCACCCTAAGTATAATATTATGTAAAAATAGCATGAGGCAAAACGGTGCCGTGTAATACCAATTTTATAAATGCAGAGTATAAGTTGATCAGAGTGTTGCTTTAAGGCATTAGAATTAAAGATGAGTTTTTAAAATTGCTTTTATAGCATGTATTTTATTAACTGGAGGAAAAAAAAGAAAACCCCAAACAAAATAAAAGCCCAGACAACAGAAAAAAGTGGCTAGGAAAGGGGTTAAAAAAGAGGAATATAAAGTGGGCCCTTCACGCACTATATGTGTGAGCATGTGTGTGTTTGTGGGAAAGTCTCCTGCGTGCTGGTGGGGGCTCCCCATTCCTGAGCCCAGGAGTGATGTGATGTTCAGGCCTCACCTCCAAGACCTGCAGAGTGTATTCGACTCATCACCACAGTGACTGAGGACAGTGGAGGCTAGAGAAAGTGCCCAGAGCTGCGTTCATGGGTCCCCAGGGTCCCCCCCGCCCCAGAAGACATACACGTTCTTACCCCGCACCTGTCAACAGGGTTTTATTCAGAAGCAGAGTCTCTGCTCATCATCAAATTGAGATGCGGTCTTGTGGGTGGGCCCCAGACCTCTATGGCTAACGGCTGTGTTTTTGTAAAAGGGGAGACCACAAAAGCAGATCAAACCAGTCCATCCTAAAGGAAATCTACCCTGAATATTCACTGGAAGGACTGATGTTGAAGCTGAAGCTCCAAAACTTGGGCCACCAGATGTGACGAGCCAACTCACTGGAAAAGACCCTGATGCTGGGAAGGGTTGAAGGCAGGCGGAGAAGGGGATGGCAGAGGATGAGATGGTTAGATGGCATCACTGACTCAATGGACACGAGTTTGAGCAAGCTCTGGGACATGGTTAAGGACAGGGAGGCCTGGCGTGCTGCAGTTGAGGGGGTCGTGAAGAGTTGGAAACGACTGAATGGCTGAACAACAACCGCAAATAGATGCAGAGGCAGCAGGCCCAGAGGAGGCGGAGTGAAAACACTGAGCCTGGAAGCCAGGAGAGAGGCAGCCCTGGCCGCACCGTGTACTTAAGGACAGAAATACTGGTGCATGAGAAACTGATGTATTTCTGGTTGTAAGCCCCCAGTTTGGGGAACTTTAGAGCTTCCCTGATGGCTCAGTTGGTAAAGAATCTGCCTGCAATGTGGGAGACCTGGGTTTGATCCCTGGGTGGGGAAGATCCCCTGGAGAAGGGAATGGCAACCCACTCCAGTATTCTTGCCTGCAGAATCCCATGGACAGAGGAGCCTGGTGGGTTACAGTCCATGAGGTCGCACAGAGTCAGACGTGGCTGAGTGACTAACACTTTTGGGATGCTTTACAGCAGTCCCAGAAAACCATCACTCTGTCATCTGGGTCTTTTTCACCCTCTGCCGGGGTCCATCCCCAGTGGATCCAGGGTAATTCAAAGCGGGGATGGCATGGCGAGGAAAGACTTATTTATTTAGAAATATAAAGAGAGATTAGGAAGAAATAACGCAGTAGGAAAATTTAGTGGAGAAAAGAGTCTGAATAACTTGGTTTACCTGGAAAACCAATAAAGTTCCAAGACAAGGAACTTGCACCATCTACGTTAGGCTACCGGTGTCCTCTTGAATAGTGGGAGGTGCCCCGCCTTGGGCTCCCTCTCATGTGGATCTTAGAAGCCAGGGCAAGTAAGTGGACATGGCGAACCTCCACACCCCAGATGGGAATTCATCCAGAAAAGGAGAGAAGGAGAATAGACCACACGGGGGAAACCAGTCTTTCCAGTGACTCCTTTATTGTTGTAAAGGCCTTTTATACCTTTTTTTGTACATAGAGATTAATCAGTTCAGTTCAGTTCAGTCGCTCAGTCGTGGCCGACTCTTTGCAATGGATAATATAAAATTATGCAGCATCAGCGGCCCTGACTCTTATTGAGACCAGGCTTTCTCTCTGCATACTTAGTTGTATACATGAGTCTTAGGTGATTTACATCATCTTATGGCCAGAAGGCCAATTAACATTTTACTGCCCTGTTCTGATAAGGGTTTGTCAACCAGAAGACTTATTTGTCTTAAAAATGTTGTTCTTCCCAAAGTCTGGTGCCACTCTCAGAAAGTACTAAATAAAGTTACATTCTTACATAGCAAGGATACAACAATTTATAACAAGTAAAAGGAGTACAGTGATTTATAACAAAGAGAAAAGTAATTAACTCAAAAGTCTAGTGTTGCTAACATCAAAACTACTATATTCCTATTTCTGCATCCCGATTACATTGATTAATATCCTCCCAGGTGCCTAAAAGATAAAGAATATGGAGGCCTGGCAGCAGTCATTGACTCAACTGTGAAACCCGTCACCAATATAATTTTTAGGTTTTAGAAAAGGCTCTGTATCTTTAAGATGCTTTAAGCTTTGTGCCTCTCGCAGTTGGGGGGCTGTAAGCAATTCACAAATTGTAAAAGTCCCCAACTGTTAGGCAAGTTAGAGAGCAATCAAAGGGGTTTGAGCTGAAACATTCTTTTCATATGCAAGAGACTAATTGGAGCTCTAAGTTAAGGTTTTCCAGAGAAAGGTGGTGGTGTGTGGAAAGCACAGTACAATAAGGCAGGCAGACTCTGGTTTTGGGGGTAGATGTTCAGGAAAACCCAGAGGGAACCCCTGAAGCCAGATCACGCCTTTGCGTTTTGTCTGGCTTCCTTCCTCATGACCTTTGCCATGGGCGGGATTCCTCACACTGGCTCCTGGCACCCCTCACTGTGCATGTGAAGTGCTAAGTGAAGGCCGTTCTCTGGCACTGGCAGGGGTGCTGTTTATTTCTCTGTCCTCCCACCTCACCTGGCTTCCCCCACTCCCAGTTGTTTCACAGGCAATACAGGGAATGAGAGCTTACACAGACCGAAGGCCTTGTCTGTGTTTAAGGGCCAAGCCACAGAAGCCCTCCTTCTTGCTTCTTAAAGTCAGTGAGTGAGGTGGAGCTGGCGACTGTGCAGCCGGGCTGGCCCGTGCAGAGGAGCTTTGATGATGGAGACGAAGTCTTGTTGGGTTTCTTTCCCCCTGTTTTCCTTGTATTTTTAACTGGTGTTTACATTTATCTCTCTGAGTATTCTGAGGTCCAGAACTGCTTTGGCCAATCCCCAAAGCAGCCTGCCTGGGAGAACCAGAATGAAACCCTCCTTTGAACTCGGAGGGAGTTCTCTGAGGCGAATGGATCAAGTGTTGAAGCCTGTCTGTAAAGCAATGCTCAGGTCTGTCCTAGTAACAGCCTCTCTGGCCGTTAAAGGAATAACAAATCTTTTCTTCCTCTCCCTGCTTTGCACAAAGAAGTAACAGGAATGAAGTCATCCGACCCAGGAAGTCTGTTCCGGTGGCTTGCACACGCCTGTGTCTTTCATTCGGAAGCATCCAGAAAGCTGTCTTCCTAGCTTTGTTCAGATCCAATGTCTTTTCTTCCTAATCAGTGTTCCACTCCAGCCTGATTCCTAGTGGAATAATTTTATCTAGAATGGGACATTTACTTTGCTCCCCTTTGCTGCACAAAGCTTGTTATAAAATTAGCCTTTTGTGCCAACACTTCTTTGTTTGCATGAAAAAATACTGGCCTTGAGAACTGATGATTACATCAGTGTGTTATGAGATCAATTCATTGATAAATAAGTAGTTGATACACCTGGCAATTGGAAGCATAGTAAATATACAGCCGGTCTCATGCAACTGATCCACTGAACAGAAATGTGATTTTTAAAAAAGTTTTAAGTAGAGTAATGTAACTATGCTATAGCATTTATTATGAGTAACAATCCATTTCTGCATCTTAAATATGTGTGTGTGTGTGTGTGTGCGCTCACTCAGGCATGTCCAACTCTTTCGTAACCCCATCGACTGTAGCCTGCCACACTCTGTTCATGGAATTTCCCAAGGCAAGAATACTGGAATGGGTTGCCGTTTCCTTCTCCAGGGAATCTTCTCAACCCAGGGGTGGGACCAGAGTCTCCTGCATCTCCTGCCTCGGCAGGTGGATTCTTTGCCACTACACCACCTGGGAAGCCCCATATGTGTGTATACACGTGTAAATGTATATGTTGTACTCATAGTGCAGGATGTATGTGTGATTGTTCCTACAAAAAAATGACCCGGTATTTTAAATAGAAAGCTTAATCACTCACAACTTCAAATAGACATATTAAGACGTGTTAAAGAAACAGCAGATTTAGGAATACAACTGTGATACTGGGTTGTATGAGCAGATGCTTGCCTTGGAGCAAGGTGTCTTAGCTGTTGAAGTGGTTTATAAATAAATTAATTCTCAGCCAAGGTGCCCGTTTGTTTTTGCAAGCATTAAATTTCACTTGTGACTTGGGTTACGGCTTTCAAATTAGGTTATAAGTTTGACTTTGGTGTCTTGTAACTTGATAAGACAGTTGGATGTGTTCTTCAAAGTGGGCTGGGTATTCCTCAGTGGGGGAAACAAGACGAGCCATAGATTATAGAAAAGAAAACCTTAGAGCTTCTAATTTATGTTCCATTTATCATACATAGAGGGCTTCCCATGTGGCTCAGTGGTAAGGAATATTCCTGCAGTGCAGGAGACGAGCAGGCTCCATCCCTGGTCAAGGAGATTCCCTGGAAGAAGAAATGGTAACCCACTCCAGTATTCTTGCCTGGAGAATCCCGTGGACAGAGGAGCCTAGCAGGCTACATCCATGGGGTCACAAAAGAGCTGGACACAACTTAGCGACTAAGCAACAGCAACAACAATAGTATATATGGATAAGATTTTAAAATTGCATGTATTTTGTAAATTATACAAAGCAAAATTTTATGTGTATGAAATTTGTGTATGCTAATGGCGCCTATTTAAGTTTTCAAATTAAACAATCAAAATTATTTGACGATCACTGCCTTAGCCTGTGGGTTTGGGTGTCAGCGCTGGAGACAGTGGAAACAGTGTCAGACTTTATTTTTTGGGCTCCAAAATCACTGCAGATGGTGACTCCAGCCATGAAATTAAAAGACACTTGCTCCTTGGAAGGAACGTTATGACCAACCTAGACAGCATATTAAAAAGCAGAGACATGACTTTGTCAACAAAGGTCTGTCTAGTCAAAGCTTTGGTTTTTCCAGTGGTCATGTATGGATGTGAGAGTTGGACTATAAAGAAAGCTGAGCGCCAAAGAATTGATGCTTTTGAACTGTGGTGCTGGAGAAGACTCTTGAGAGTCCCTTGGACTGCAAGGAGATCCAACCAGTCCATCCTAAAGGAGATCAGTCCTGGGTGTTCATTGGAAAGACTGATGTTGAAGCTGAAAACTCCAATACTTTGGCCACTGATGCGAAGAGCTGACTCTTCCTGATTCTGGGAAAGATTGAAGGCAGGAGGAGAAGGGGACGACAGAAAACGAGATGGTTGGATAGCATCACTGAATCAATGGACACGGTTTGAGTGAACTCTGGGAGTTGGTGATGGACAGGGAGGCCTGGCATGCTGCAGTCCATGGGGTCGCAAAGAGTCGGACACAACTGTGCGGCTGAACTGAACCGAACCACTCCATATGCACTTCAGCTTGGATGAAGTAGACAAAAACAAGTTAAATCTATGTCCACAGATAAAACTTTTCTACGTGCATCCTTCTATGAAGGGTGTCAACCTTCCTCTGCCCCCAGAAATGGAAGGCTGTTCTGTGTTCTGGTTCAGACCCACTTTCTTCTCTCTTGCTCCGTGGCCTGTTGACAGGAGGGTTACAGAAGACTAACAAAAGATGACATTGAACTAAAGCCGAACTCGAGCGGCTGCGGAGGGTTCGCATCTCTGCAGATCTGACAAGGCTCCTTCACAGTCTTCACAGTCTGACAAAGGAGACTGGGACACATCTGGACCAGAGACAGTGTTGGTGCTGCCTCTGTTGGAGAGAGAGCCCTGACTCCACGCTGAGGGTGTGGGCTGGGCTGGGAGTAAATGAGCAGATCTCGGGAGCCAGGGCCATGCTGTCAGGGCCCGGGAGGAAAGCTGAGCGGAGGAGGGGCTCCAGGGCCCCAGTCTGTGCTGCCCCGGGGCGCACAGCTCTCGGATGCCTCCCTGTATCCCCCTGTATCCCCCGGCTGTTTCATCTGCGAGTGAAGAGGCCTTCATACTACCCTCCCCTTCCTTGTGCTGGGCTGCACTTGTGAAAACTCCAGAGATGCTCAGACAGCGTCTGGTCCCTCAGCTCTCTTTTTTAAGATGCTGTTCTCCGGGACTCCACCTGAGTCTTCACCTCCTCCCTGACTCCCTAGCGCAGGCTGGGTTGGATCCTCTCCTCCACCTGCTGAAGGTGCTGTTCTCACGGCGTGCTTCCCTTGACTTCAGGCTTTCCTGTCATCAGTTCCTTGTCAGTTTCCTTTTGGGCGTCTCAAGGCTCCAGCCGGATTCATGGCATTTCAGTCATGAAAGATGAGCAGAGTATGTGTAGGATGAAGAAAGGGAGGAAGGAGGAAAAGAGAGAGGGAGGAGGGAGAGAGGGCAGGGAAGAGGGGAGGAGGGAAGGGAGGAGGGAGGGGGAAGGGAGGGAGGAAGATGGCGAGCAGAGAGAATGAGTAGACACAGGGGCGGAGATGTGAACGCACAGGGGTCAAGTCCCCGAGGAGCACGTGGTCCTGGCACCTGGAAGTTGGGAGGCATGGAGCTGGGGGTGGGAAGTGCAGCTAAGGAGAGATGTGGGGGCACCGGTACTTGAGGTCAGAAGCTGGGGCCCCTCATCCCTGTGCACCCAGCAAGCACAACTCCTGGGCTGTGCTCAACAGAAGGTGCCCAATAATTGCTGACGGAATTGAATTCAGGGGCATTCCACTGCTTGCGTGCGCTTGCAGAACTGTCTCGGGCGTCAGATGGAGGGTGTGCTGGGAGAGGGCTGAGGTGGAGACTTGGGATGAAAGCTTCCTGCCACCCTCCAGACCGCATCCAGGCCCAGGGCGGAGCCTCTTCCTGCCTCGATGAGAGGGTCCAGCCAGGATGAGAGGGTCCAGCCAGGCAGATGCTAGAGCTGGGTTTCCTCCCTGATTTCTCCCACTCGTCCTGCCTCTAGTGGGAGAAATGGGAATTTATCTGTTCCTTTCTGCTCGAAGAACTTGGCTGCTGGGATGAAAATTGTACACGAATAGTTACATATTTGTGAGCATCTTAGTTATCTGGAGGAAGTGATTGGAAGGCTACTCAGTTCGGGACATGAAGGTCTCTTGCGAGACATGGCTCAGCCCTGGAAGAGGATCAAAGAGCCAGAAATCTCTGGTCCGGCCCATGCCGGCTGCGCTCGGCCAGGGGCCACGCTGCCCACATGGACCCGTCCCGGCGGCCAGGCGACAGTCAGCACTGCCCGTGCCCCGTGTGACCCGTTCTCCCATCACACACCCGCTTCCTGTTGCCACGCACACTGTTCCTCTCCCACTAGGGTGCCGTTGTGTTTCAGGACAGTTCAGTTCAGTTCAGTCACTTAGTCAAGTCCAACTCTTTGCAACCCCATGAACCGCAGCACACCAGGCCTCCCTGTCCATCTCCAACTCCCAGAGTTCACCCAAACTCATGTCATTGAGTTGGTGATGCCATCCAGCCATCTGATCCTCTGTCGTCCTCTTCTCCTCCTGCCTTCAATCTTTCCTGGCATCAGGGTCTTTTCCAGTGAGTCAGCTCTTCGCATCAAGTGGCCAAAGTATTGGAGTTTCAGCTTCAACATGAGTCCTTCCAGTGAACACCCAGGACTGATCTCCTTTAGGATGGACTGGTTGGATCTCCTTGCAGTCCAAGGGACCCTCAAGAGTCTTCTCCAACACCACAACTCTTCGGCACTCAGCTTTCTTGATAGTCCAACTCTCATATCCATACATGACCACTGGAAAAACCATAGCCTTGACTAGACCTTTGTTGACAAAATAATGTCTCTGCTTTTTAACATGCTGTCTAGGTTGGTCATAACGTTCCTTATAAGGAGCAAGCGTCTTTTAATTTCATGGCTGGAGTCACCATCTGCAGTGATTTTGGAGCCCCCCAAAATAAAGTCAGCCACTGTTTCCACTGTCTTCCCATCTATTTGCCATGAAGTGATGGGACCAGATGCCATGATCTTAGTTTTCTGAATGTTGAGCTTTAAGCCAACTTTTTCACAGGACTCAGCTAATAATGAGTACTACAATTGTTGCTTAGGTCTATAGAAATGAGGAGCCTGTAGATCTTCCTTTTGGGAGATTTAAATCAGTACTTAAAATATTATATAAAGAGGATGGTTATAATCTTACTAAGGAAGCACTTGTTGGCATCCAGCGTGTGTGGATTCTTTTACAAAGCTGCCCTGGCGGGGCTGCTGCCTGTGTTTTGCCTGTGCTGGGTCTTCACTGAGGCACGAGGGCTTCTCTGGTTGTGGCCCTCGGGCCTCTTTGCTCCGTGGCACGTGGGATCGTAGTTTCCCGATCAGGGACAAGACCGGCGTCCCCTGCATTGGAAGGCAGGTTCTGAAAGACTGGGCCATCAGGGAAGTCAGGTCCTGTTGCCTTTTCCTCAGCTCTGTCTAAGGAAAGCGAGCAGAACAGGCTTGGGAGGCTGTGAAGGCATACTCTTCTGGCCTGAAGCACAGCACAGGGTGCTTTGAAACAATGGTCCTTCTCGCAGGCACTACCCCTGGAGGGATGCTGGGCAGAGTGCAGGCCCCAGGCACATCGCTGCTGGCCCTGAGGACTGAACACGCCCTTGGCCACTCGTGCGAGGCCAGAAATGATGCCGATGGACTTCTTCCAGCACACAGATAGGGAAGCACAGAGTAGACCAAGAAGTGACTTACCCCGGAATTCAGCTCAGCTCAGGCAGACGGGAAGCTGGGATTGGTTTCTGCCACCGCAGGCTTGCTCAGGTGCCCCAGCGCCCTCGTGACCTGTCTAGTTCAAAGCTTTGTTCTCGCTCTCACCTGGCCAGTGCCTTCAGAGGCCCCTGTTCTGGCCGCAGCGCCTCATGGTGTGGGACGCTGGGTGCAGGCTGTCAAGATGAGTAACAGCAGACAGCAGAAATCTCCTCCTTTTCCTGCCTTTGTCACGACCATAAACATTTATAGTTAAATTTGCAAAAACTCTTTCTAGCGGCTGGGCAGCACTTTCCTCACAAGGGAGGCTCACGAAAGCCTGTTATGCAGCCCTGTGGCACAGCCTGTATCACAGGCTGTTGGAGAAATTGATGTGAGTGCGTGGATCTGTTCCAGCAGGAGAGGAAGGATCTGTGTATCAGCTTCGAGCCAGGCTCTGGGATTTCCCGCTGCATCTGTCTGTCCCCTGGAGGAGGAGACCCATTTCCCAGGTCAGGTTTCCACTTCTGATGAGGAGTCTTTCCCATGCTGTCACCAGATTTCAGGCTGATTTATGGGTGACCCAGCTTTTCCTCTTTGGTTTTCATTTCTGCTTCCTTGGCAGAGCCAGTCTTCCTTGCTGGATGTGATGTGTTTTTCCAGGAGCTGACCCCCAAGGTCATGGTGACAGTTGCAGGGATTTCTTGCAACGTGAACTCACCCTCTTTGCTTCCGTTCACAGCGGTGGTTTTGATTACCTGGCTCCATCTTACTGTTCACGGTTCTTTCCTGTTGGGCAGCTAGCATTTCATCCAGGCTTCTGTTTGAATGTTACCAATTGTGAATTGATGGAATTCAGATTAAGTATTTTTGTGCCTAATGTAAATACTTGGGAAAGATTCTTTATTTAAATCCATTTGGTGCTCAATAGTCTTATTTAGAGCACATCTAATTTTCTATTTCTTCTAAATTTTTTCTGTACCTATGAATCTTGAAAATCAGAATGATGAATGATGGACTTTTTCAATCAAGTTGACCATTGCAAGCCCATTTATTTTGTTGTTGTTATTACTGTTGTTTTGAGGTGAATACAGATTTGATCTCCAGAGATAGGAGTCGTTTATTCCTTATTGGATTCTGTCTTAAATTTTGAGTGTTGTGGGGGCTAAAAGCCTGCAGATCTGCAGATGTTAATATCATCTGGAGTGTGTATGTATGTGTTGCGTTGAGCTGTTAAGAACAAAGGACTTTAAATGAAATAATGCCATTTGTAGCAACATGGACAAACCTAGAGATTATCACATTAAGTAAAGCAAGTCAGAAAGAGAAAGACAAATGCCTTATGATATCACTTGTATGTGGAATCTGAAAAGTACTACAAATGAACGTATTTACAAAACAGAAACAGATGCACAGACATAGAAAACAGGTTTCTGTTTATCAGAGGAGAAGGAAGGGGGAGGGATAAATCAGGCATTTGGAATCAGCAGATACACACTATTGTATATAAAATAAACAACAAGATTCTACTGTACAGCACAGGCAACTATATTCAGTATCTTATAATAATAGTGGAAAAGAACATGAAAAAGAATATATATGAATAATATAATAATAACTGAATCACTTTTGCTGTACACCAGAAACTAACACAGCATTGTAAATCAACTTTGCTTCAGGTAAAAAATTAAGAAAAAAAAAGAACAAAGGACTTTAAGGTGGGAATAAAAAGGGAACATGGCCAAGACTGCAGAGATGACAGACATACAAACACCTGTTGGGGGCTAATCCCCTGTAGAAGCATCTTGCGAGACCTATCTGAATATCACATGGCTTCCCTTTTTAGTACCACAGTGTTTTTCTTGGTAGATAATTTCATATTTTAAAAAGACCGAAATGTAAGGTTGGTTCTCAGAGAAACCTTTTTTAAACTAACTGACAGTGTCCTTACTAGAATTGGAACCCAATCCAGCCTTGCAAACAGTGGAAAATTCTGAGAGAGATGAGAAGATCAGACCACCTGACCTGCCTCTTGAGAAATTTGTATGCAGGCCAGGAAGCAACAGTTAGAACTGGACATGGAACAACAGACTGGTTCCAAATAGGAAAAGGAGTACGTCGAGGCTGTATATTGTCACCCTGCTTATTTAACTTATATACAGAGTACATCATGAGAAATGCTGTACTGGAAGAAACACAAGCTGGAATCAAGATTGCCGGGAGAAATATCAATCACCTCAGATATGCAGATGACACCACCCTTATGGCAGAAAGTGAAGAGGAACTAAAAAGCCTCTTGATGAAAGTGAAAGAGGAGAGCGAAAAAGTTGGCTTAAAGCTCAACATTCAGAAAACGAAAATCATGGCATCCGGTCCCATCACCTCATGGCAAATAGATGGGGAAACAGTGGAAACAGAGTCAGACTTTATTTTTTGGGGCTCCAAAATCACTGCTGATGGTGATTGCAGCCATGAAATTAAAAGATGCTTACTCTTTGGAAGAAAAGTTATGACCAACCTAGATAGTATATTCAAAAGCAGAGACATTACTTTGCCGACTAAGGTCCGTCTAGTCAAGGCTATGGTTTTTCCTGTGGTCATGTATGGATGTGAGAGTTGGACTGTAAAGAAGGCTGAGCGCCGAAGAATTGATGCTTTTGAACTGTGGTGTTGGAGAAGTCTCTGAGAGTCCCTTGGACTGCAAGGAGATCCAACCAGTCCATTCTGAAGGAGATCAACCCTGGGATTTCTTTGGAAGGAATGATGCTAAAGCTGAGACTCCAGTACTTTGGCTACCTCATGCGAAGAGTTGACTCATTGGAAAAGACTCTGATGCTGGGAGGGATTGGGGGCAGGAGGAGAAGGGGACGACCGAGGATGAGATGGCTGGATGGCATCACGGACTTGATGGACGTGAGTCTGAGTGACCTCCGGGAGATGGTGATGAACAGGGAGGCCTGGCGTGCTGCGATTCATGGGGTCGCAAAGAGTTGGACACGACTGAGCGACTGAACTGAACTGAACTGAGCAGGGTTGCGACTGAGGGAGGGTCAGAAAGCCTCAGAAATGGTCTGTCCGTCAGTTCTCGTTCGGCCTCTTCTGAGAATACAAAAGATACGGATCCTCAGGGCACTGCTTGGAGGACTCTGAATCCATGTGTCTTAGTCGTGAGCTCCTACTCAAGCTGCAGGCTGTGTTTGCCCGCTCCCGGAGGAGTGTGGCTCACGAGTTCACCACCGTGCCCTGAAGCCCTTCTCACACTTTCCCCGCTCTGCCAGTGGGTCACCACTCTCGTTCCCTGTGATTTTTTCCATCTCTTGCCCCATCAACCCTGACTCCCATCTGCATTCCCTTTACACTAAACTACCTTTTTTTTTTTTTTTTAAGCAGGGGAATGGCACTTTGTACCACACTAATTCATTTATTATTTCGATTGTTCATCATCATTTCTCTCCATCCCTCCCTGCCCTGATGCCACCAGAATTTGAGCATATTTCAGGGATTTCTGTCCCTAGTTGGACATGATTGAGAGACTGAACTGAACTGAACTGAGCATGCAACCATGCAAGCATCTCATGACTCAGCTTTATAGTATCTCATAGCAAAACCTGGCACCCTGAATGACAGCTGGTACCCCAAAAAGGCCTGGACACTGATCATGTGACCTGGGAGGTTTGTTTCCCTCAGACTTGCTTCATTGTTGGGGGAGGGGAGAGTTCCTGGTGCTCACTGAGGCCAGGAGGGTACAGACCCGTGCACTAGGGCAGAGGTGCTCTTACCTCTGCAGTGACGATTCCATTGCTACTCTCAAGGCAGCAAGAGAGGTTTTTAGCAAATTTACTTCCAGAGGGTTTGTAGAATTGCTGATTGCGTGCCCACTCTTTTTCACAGGAGAAAATATAATACTCTTAAATTCACATCTGTATTGGAAATAGTGCCTGGATAATAGTGTTATATTTTCTGGGAATCATGGGATTCCTTGGAATAGCCCATCAAGTAACTAGAAGGACTATCTTGCTCTATCCTTTCAGCCTCTTTTCTTTGTTATTCAGATTGGCTAACTTTTTCGGTTCCATCTTCAAGTTCACTGATTCTTTCCTCTTTTGAGTCCATCAGTTGTGTTTCTTCCCTTAGTTTTTGCTTTTTCAGTTCCAAATTGCCATTTGGTTCTACTTTGTGTCTTCTGTTTATTTGCCAAGACTTTCTACTCTTCGTTTACTTCAAGTGTGTTCCTAATTGCTGTGGAAGCGTTTCTATGATGGCCTCTTTAAAATTCCTGTTACAACATCTGTGTTGTCTCAGTGTTCAGTTCAGTTCAGTCACTCAGTCACTTCTGACCCTTTGCAACCCCATAGACTGCAGCACGCCAGGCCTCCCTGTCCATCACCAACTTCTGCAGCTTGCTCAATCTCATGCCCATTGAGTCGGCGATGCCATCCAACTATCTCATCCTCTGTCGTCCCCTTTTCCTCCTGCCTTCAATCTTTCCCAGCATCAGGGCCTTTTCCAGTGAGTCAGTTCTTAGCATCAGGTGGCCAAAGTATTGGCATTTCAGCTTCAGCGTCAGTCCTTCCAATGAATATTTGAAACTGATTTCTTTTAGGATTGACTGGTTGGATCTCCTTGCAGTCCAAGGGACTCTCAAGAGTCTTCTCCGACACCACAGTTCAAAACACACCAGTCTCAGGGTTGGTCTATGTCAATTGTCTTTTCTCATTAATGTTGAGATTTCCCTGGCTCTTGCTTGTACAGTGTTTCCATTGTATCCTGGATATTTGGGGCATTATGGTTTGAGATTCTGGATATCATTTCAGTCTATGTCAGCAGGCTTTCTCTGACACTGAGTTAGTGGGGAGAAGGGATTATTGCCTTGGTTACTGCCTGGCCAGGGTGGAAGGACATGTTCCCTACTGTACCTCCATGGACACCCTGGATGGGTGAAGGGTGCCTCCTTATTGCTGGGCAAAGTGGGCATCTGGACTCCCTGCAGGCCTCCACTGATACCACCCTGAAGGGGTGCCTTTTATGTCTGAGGCAGGGGAACTGGTTCACTTTGGAGGGTGGTGAAAGTTCCAGCTCCCCAGCCAGTAATTTCTGACACCACCCAGCAGGAAGAGGAATTGAGGGAGATGCCTCGTTAAGGCCTGAAAATGGTCCCCCACTTGGGCCTTTCTTTGCTAATGGGGATCAGAGTGGTGGTGTTGTTCAGTCACTCAGTCATGTCCAACTCTTTGCAACCTCATGGACTGCAGCATGCCAGGCTTCCCTGTCCATCACCATCTCCTGGAGTTTGCTCAGGAGTTGTGATGTGAGTCAGTGATGCCATCCAACCCTCTCATCCTTGTAGAAGTAGCTGGATTCATTTTCAGTTGAGATGCGCTTCGGAGCCTCTGCCCTTTCTCCAGAGAGTGTTGCTCTTTCAGACTTTTAACCTTAAAGTGTCCCTCTGGGTCACCCTTCATACTGCCTGAGTTATTGCCCAGAGTCAATGCAGGAAAAGACTGCTCAAGCCTCAGCATCGGAGATGGAGGTGAGAGGAGACTTGGGCTTGGTGCTGGCCGTTTGGCTCGGCCTCTGCTCCCTGGCTGAGCCTGGAGAGCAGCTTGTCTGGGACCCTGTGGCTAGCAGGGTGGACATGCCCACTGTGTGTGGTGGGGTGGCCTGGAAGGGAGGCGGGATGGACAAGGGGTGGAAGGGATGTTTTGGGGTCAGTCATGGCAGTGAGTCATTTGTCTGTTTTGCCCTGGGCAAGCTGGCATTTCTTGGCGACATCGAGTGCCCGTAGATGGACCATCAGGTCCCCTGCCCAGTCTTCAGCGGTGAGGCCTGAGCCATCTCTGATTTCTCCCCAGGGCTCTTTAATCAACAGTATTATGTAGGCGTTCACAGCAGGCTTATTTTTAAGCTTGGTTATCTTTCAGATTTGGGGGTGGTTGTGAACTAACTGTAACTGAAATTATTCTTTTAGCTGACTCTCATAGTTACAAGGTAGTACAGTGAGGGGAAAGGGATGAAAAATCATTCCACTGCAAATACACATTTAATTCTGGGGGAAAAAAAATTCCTGTCTCTTTCGTCAACTGCATCATAGCATAAATCTACTATGCTTGACACCAAAGCATCTACATTTTTTGAGAAAACACTTTTTTTTTTTTTTAAACAGCTGCCGATGACAAACAACTGTAGATCAGTTTTGATTGACATTTTGTTTGCTTTTTTAGATTTAATTAGCATTTGTAAAATTTGGGAGAGTTAAACTTAATCATGAGAAAATGAGGTAATGAAGGCTGAGTGCAGTTTCTAGATAATTGTCTGTGGCTTCTGGGTAAATATAGAAGGAAAGGGAGACTTGGTGGGGGGATTAACAGGAGTATTTGCCTTCAAGGCTGGAGCTGGTTATAAAATTGATTGTATGAATACTAAATTGGAGGTATTCATTATTAAATCCAACAAAATAATAAAAAAAGGCACTGGAGCAACTGAAGAACATTTTGAAAATGCAGTGGCTGAAACTTCCATGCAGAGTAACTAGATACCATTTTCTTAAATTTAAGACTTGTTTAAAATAAACTCCCCATTTCCGGAAGGATAATGCAGAATGTTAACCAACACACTGTTAATCCCGTCTGTGCTGTAATCCCCTTTGTACGTTTATTAATATGAAGATCAAATGCATTCAACTCCTGAATGCAACTAAGAAAAACATTTTTAAACACAACTTCCAGCCTGTATATCTAAATATCTAAAATTAAGAAGGTAGAATCAACTCAAGAGTTGGAAATTGCTTTCCAAACGTTTAACAACCTAGAATCAAAGCTAACATAAATACCTTTTTGGCTTTGCGGTCTCAACCACGGTTATAATCATGGTTTGTTTATTTATGTTAATGGTGTACATCTTTGCAGGGCAGCAGAGAGTCCCTGATTAAATGCTTTCAGGGTGAATTTGGAAGGTCACAAGAAGGGCAGGATGAAAGTACAACAAACAGCTCTCCAGCGGGCAGGAGATGGGTATCCTACCTGGACAGGCGAAGTTCTCTTCCAGCCATGAGAGTGAGAGTGTTAGTAGATCAGTCGTGTCTGACTCTTTGCGACTCCATGGACTGCAGCCCACCAGGCTCCTCTGTCCGTGGAATTCTCCAGGCAAGAATACTGGAGTGGGTAGCCATTCCTTTATCCAGGGGATCTTCTGGAGCCAGTGATGAAACTCAGGTCTCCTGCATGCAGGCAGATTCTTTACCGTCTGAGCCACCACCATGGTGCTTACGAATTCCAGCCAAAAACAACTATCCTAGCAAAACCGTATGAACTCTTACTTATTATTCACCTAACAAACATCGGCTTAACACACGTTACATGCCAGGCACTCTTCTGAGTGCTGGCGTTATAAGAAGGACGAAGACACAAGCCCGAGAAGAGCTTGCAGGCCAAAGACCTTCGGGGAGAGAGAGAACAGACAATCATAATGCAGTGTGTGTTCCAGTTATCACTGGCTGTGTAACAAGTTAACCACCCCCCAAATCCAGTGGCTTCAGGCAACTGTCTCATGCCAATGGACTCCGTGGGTCAGGAATTTGAACAGGGGCCCATGGGAACAGCTAGACTCTGCTCCAGGAGGTCTGATTCTCAGTGGGAAGATTCCAGAGCTGGCGGCGGGAACCCTGAGGGTGTCATTCCTCACAGGTCTGGGCTGTTGGCCAGGATGTCAGCTGAGGTTGTTAATTGAACACTCTCTCCGTGTGGCCTGGGCGTCCTCACGGTGCGGCAGGCTCGAGGTAGCAGGATTTCCTAGCTGCCAGTGCCCGGCTTCCAAAGCAGGGGTCCTAGCTCAGGGCAATGTGCTCTGCTTTTTATGACCTGGCCTCGAGAGCCGACCCTGGCTGCCACCACGTCCTGTTGGTTACAAGCGCGTTCGTGGCCCTCCCAGAATCGAGGGGCGGGGAACTCGATTCTGCCTCTCGGGGGGGCAACCACGTCCTTCCAGAGGAGCGGAAGCACAGCCGTCTTTAGAAGGCACATCTGTTGCAGGACGGGAAGTTTAAGTGCCTGACCATCCTCCCTGCAGAGAGCGGGACCTGATTCCTCTCACTCTAGGAGTGGCCAGGACCTAGTGACTCTTCTAGAACACTGAGCCTGGAGAGCAGTCTGCGACTTCTGAGGCGAGACCGTGAAAGGTGCACCTGACTGCCCCCCTGCCTCCCACTCCCTTGCCGGGCAACCCACCACTGCAGGGGAGGACCTTCAAGGTGCCCCAAGAGAGACCCTGAGAAGAGGAACGGAGGAACCCACCGCAGCACCAGCCCCGTGAGCGGCCACCTTTGAACCAGAGCCTCCACCCCAGTCAACTCTAAAAATATCTCTTTCTTTCTTTTTTTGGAGAAGGAAATGGCAACCCACTCCAGCATTCTTGCCTGGAGAATCCCATGGACGGAGGAGCTTGGTGGGCTAGAGTCCACGGGTTGCAAAGAGTCAGACATGACTGAGCGACTTCACTTCACTTTCTTTTTTAATTGAATTGTAATTTGCAGTGCTGCGTTACTTTCAAATGAGCAGCCGAGCGATTCACTCATATATATAATCTGGGAAAGATTGAAGGCGACAGGAGAAGGGGGGGCAGAGGATGACATGGTTGGATGGCATCACTGATTGAATGGACGTGAATCTGAGCAAACTCCGGGAGGTAGTGATGGACAGGGAAGCCTGGAGTGCTGCAGTCCATGAGGTCACAAAGAGCCGGACACAACTTAGTGACTGAACAACAGCAAACCGTTTTTATATTCTTTTGCATTATAGGTTATTAGAAGACACCGAGTGTCGTTCCTTGTAGGCCCTTGTTGTTTACTCATTTTATATTTAGTAGTGTATATATGTTAATCCCAACCTCCCAATTTATCTCTCCATCCATCCCTCCATCTCTTTCCATAACATAAGCTTGTTTTCTATGTGTGGGAGTCTGGTTCTGTCTTGTAAACAAGTTCACCTGTATTATTTTTTCTTAGATTCCACATATCAGTAGTTTCCTGTGATATCTGTCTTTATATGTCTGACTTACTTCTCTTAGGATGATAACATCTAGGTCTATCTATGTTGCATTTCATTCTTTCATTCTAAATGGCATTTCATTCTTTTGTTATGGCTGAGTAATATTCCATTTTCTCTGTGTGTGTTGTGTGTATATATATGCATCATTTCTTCTGAAACCAGTTACCTGTTGATGGGCATACTGCCCAAGAGTCCCCAGGCCGGAACTGTTTAGTCACATCATTCCTGAATTCTTTGACTCCAGAAATTGTCAGAGATAATAAATGTATATTGCTGTTTTCGAGGCATACGTTTTGGGACCCTTGTTAGAAAGTTATAGATAACCATGCATCCAGAACAAATATATAGCAGTGCGTATTGGGCATATATAGGAAAGCCACCTTGTCCAGGCTTCCCAGGCCAGGAAAGCTTCCTGGAGGAGGAGACACATGAGATGCGCCTTCAAAGGCTCAGATGAATGGCAAGCTGAGGCATGTGCACTTATACCACTTAAGAACATTGGAAACAAGGCGTGAATTATGAGTAAATGGTGACCAAAATCTAATTGATTATCTTTAAAATGGGGACTTCCCCTTGGGCTGTTGAGGGACCTAGTAGAGCTAATTTATTTACATAGCTGAGAGCAGGACCAGTTAGTTGGGGTGCATTAATTGGCTTCCCTAGTGGCTCAGAGGTTAAAGTGTCTGCCTGCAATGCAGGAGACCTGGGTTTGATTCCTGGGTTGGGAAGATCCCCTGGAGAAGGAAATGGCAACCCACTCCAATATTCTTGCCTGGAGAATCCCATGGACGGAGGGGCCTGGTGGGCTGCAGTCCACGGGGTCGCAAAGAGTCGGACACGACTGAGCGACTTCACTTCACTTCCACTTTTCACTGCACCTCAAGGCAGCCTCAGCATCACCTGGAGCAGTAAAAACAGCAGGTTCACACCACTCAGACCTCTCTCGGTAACAGCATGGCTGGGTGCGGCCAATGCCTGTGGGATTCTGGGAAGCTCTGCCCCAGATGCCAGAGGCTGGGCACCCGCTGGGGATTCCTCACACCCCATAGATGGGTAGGGCCTGTGATGGGGAATTCAGATAAGTATGTAAGTAGGCAAGTGTTAGTTGCTCAGTCGTGCGCGACTCTTGGCGACCCCATGGACTGCAGCCCCCAGGCTCCTCTGTCTATGAGATTTTCCAGGCAAGGATACTGGAGTGGGTCGCCATTTCCTTCTCCAGGGGATCTTCCCAACCCAGGGATCGAACCCTGCACTGCAGGCAGATTCTCTACCGACTGAGCTACAAGGAAGCCTGGAACTGAGATGACAGCCTTGAAAACAGAGCGACTAAGACAAGACAGGAGGCATCTTCCCTGGTCGATACAAATGACTTTCTTACCCCTGCCTTCTATTTTTTAACCCAAGTACTCTTTGAATAAGAAATAAGACGTTAAAAACAAACAAAAAAAGTAAATTAGTTCCTGTACTTTCCTTTTCTTTTAGTACTTTGACATCTCCCTCGGGACCGTGGCGCGTGTTCATCTCGTCCCGAGGAAAACTGTCCTTTTTCCTGAATGATTGCTTAACCTTCGCCTTATCTGATTAGGCTCAGAATTAAGTCTCCCTTGAAAAGCCTCCAGTCCCCACTTCCCTGCCAGCTCATTTTCCCTGGGAAGGACCTGGAAGATCAATGTGGCCGAGGAAGTGGAGCTGATCAATGGGACAAGACTTCCTTTGTAACACCGCTAGGTAGATGATGACTTCCTTGCCCTGCGGTTATCTTGCAGCCGGCTAGAGGGCAGGATGCCTCCGCAGGCGGCTGCAGTTCACCTCGATGTCTCCAGAGGGGGCGGCAGGCCGGCTCAGGCTTGCCCGGATCAGACCCCAGGCTGGGGTTCTTGCAGCTAGAGCTGTGACCCAAACACTGACGGGGACCCACTATCCTGAAACCAGGTGGCAGAGGGGCTCCCTGTTGATGAGTTCGGGTGGACCAGGAAGTGAGGCCATACAGAACAGGCTGGTTCCAGAAGAGTCTTCCCAGGGGCTTCCTAGGTGGCGCTAGTGGTAGAGAATCCGCCTGCCAATGCAGGAGATGCAAGAGACGTGAGTTTGATCCCTGGGTTGGGAAGATCTCCAGGAGTAGGAAGCGGCAACCTGCTCCAATATTCTTGCTGGAGAATTCCATGGACAGAGGAGCCTGGTGGGGTACAGTCCAGGGGGCCGAAGAGTCAGACACGACTGAGCGACGGAGCAATGAGTTAATGAGAGTAGAATGGTCTTAGAGACTAGAGCCGAGTGACGCCTACACACCGAGCGGCCCAAGACAGGCCTTCATTTGAACGCCAAGCAGCAACTTGCTTGTCCCTGATTCCTTACGGAGGGTGAGGAGGAGGCTCCCAGCGTGCCTGGTCAGAGTAAAGGATGGGATTATAAATAAGGGCAAGTGGCCCAAGTAGTTCCCTCCAGAGCATTCCTGAGCTTTCAGAAAATGAGCTTACTCTGCACCGTGACTTATGCCCAAGGACACTTCCTTTTTTTCTCCTTGTCCAGCCCAGCTGAGGGGAGGGTCTGGGCAGAGGCGGCCAGAAGGGACAGCTCTTCCCACAGGTCATGAGGGTGTTACTTCTGTCATTCGGGTACGAGACGGCTTGTTATTTAAGAAAACGCACTCTGAATTTAACATAAAGCCCACGCCATTACTCACTGGCCTGTAAATACTATCGTGCTTGGCTCATAGACTTTAATTTAAAACATTAATAACACTTATTGAATGCCTTGTAGGTGAATGGCAAATATTCTGGTGCTAACGGTCGTTAGCATTCTGCTACGGTGATTTTTTTCATAGATGTGATGCACAATTTTGCGTTTCCTTCGCTGGAGTCGTTAGACTGGGACTGAACTGAAGATTTTCCTTCTTTCCTTGTGTCTCCCTTCAGTAGTTGCGGCACATGGGCTTCGTTGCCCCACAGCCTGTGGGGTCTTAGTTCCCCACCCAGGGATCGATCCCACATCCCCTGCATCGGAAGGCAAATTCTTAACCACTGGGCTGCCCGGGAAGTCCTAAGAGGCATAAACTCTTTATGCAAGAATTCACACCGTGCAGTGGGCACAGCGCCAGGTGACGTCACTGGTGACATGATGAATGTGGCCACCGTTCTCCTGTCCTTGGCTGGTCGCCATCATCAAGGGGCTGGTGGGCCAGCTGTATTAATCAGGTTCCCAAGAGGAACAGGATATGGATATATATTCATACACACACCACATCTACAAAGTACCTTCACGGCCAACAACTCTTAGGTTAGTGTTTGATGAAATTATTGCTATCTCCTAGCCCACTTACACATAAAACTCCATTACCCCAGCCATAGCTGGAACCGACCCCTGCTTGGAACCCTTAACCTTGGCCTCCTTGACCCAGAGCTTTGAACAGTGAATAAGCTGTAGAAGTGGTGGGTATGACAAGAAGCTGAGTGCGATAAGAAGGTCCATGGAGGAAATGGTACCCAAATGCCCACCCAAGATGTCTGCAGTCCTGAGGCCAAGTTTTTATAGGTTTCTGCAAGTCTGATGAAGTACTGAAGCATATTATTTATGCAGAAGAGGCGAAGAGGTCAGTGAATGGCCTTTGTACTTGCTCTATAATTACTAAGCTAGAATCCTTTAAAACCCACATTGGTAGGCATGTCGTATCCAGATGTTCTATACCAGGCCAGGGGAAGGTGGTTAGAATACAGACAGTCTATTCTCATTGCTTGTTGCATCACAGATTGCAGAAACAAGCACTACAACTTCAGAGAATGAACCCGTATTAGCAATAATTCTGGTATAAATTGGTTGGAGGATTTTCTAGGGTTTAAAATAGAGAATTTTGGTTTTGCCATACATTAACATGAATCCACCACGGGTGTACACGAGCTCCTAATCCTGAATCCCCTTCCCACCTCCCACCCCACATCCTCTCTCCGGAGGTAGAGGTATTGTAAAGTAAAATAAGGTAAAAATAAAATTTAAAAAAATTAAAAAAAATAAAAAATAAAAAAACTCAACATTCAGAAAACTAAAAAAAAATAAAATAGAGAATCTTGGATACTATAAACAAGGTATTTTCCCCTCAGGGGCTTCCCTGGTGGCTCGGATGGTGAGAATCCACCTGCAGTGTAGAAGACACAAGTCCGATCCCTGGGTGATGAAGATCCCCTGGAGGAGGGAATGGCAACCTACTCTGGTAGTCTTGTCTGGTGAATTCCATGGACAGAGGAGCCTGGCGGGCTACAGTCCATGGAGTTGCAGAGTCGGACACAACTGAGCAACTGACACACACGCATTTTCCCCTTAACAGGCTACGTAACCTTGTATTCAACTGAAAACACGTACAAGTTCGAGGTCAGTTTCTCTGTTGGTATTGACATTTACACAGTGAGCTAAAGTAAAGGGAAAAAGAGCAATAATGCATAAAGTGTTCCTGGCACTATCGCGTGCTGGCTCAGAGCGACCATTGCAAATGAGGAAGACAGGCACAGTGAGGTTGAGTACGTGGTCCGAAGACTCACAACTAGCAAGAAAGGAGCCAGGATTCAACCCAGACTCAGCAAGTCTGTATCCAAATCCAGCCCTAGAACTGCAGGCCAGCCTGGCTTACCTTTCTCAGTGCTGGAGGCTGTAAAGCAGGTTTCTCAGCCTCAGCACTAGTGACACTGCAGGCTGGAAAGTTCTTTGTCGTGGGGCTCTTCCGCGCTGTGTAGAATATTTAGTCACACCCCTGGCCCCTACTCTCTGATGCCAGGAGCAGCTCTCCCCCAAGCTGCTGCTGCTAAGTCGCTTCAGTCGTGTCAGACTCTGTGCGACCTCATAGACGGCAGCCCACCAGGCTCCCCCGTCCCTGGGATTCTCCAGGCAAGAACACTGGAGTGGGTTGCCATTTCCTTCTCCAATGCATGCAAGTGAAAAGTGAAAGTGAAGTCGCTCAGCCGTGTCTGACTCTTAGGACGCCGTGGACTGCAGCCTACCAGGCTCCTCCGTCCATGGAATTTTCCAAACAAGAGTACTAGAGTGGGGTGCTATCGTCTTCTCCCCTCCCCCAAGAGTTATCCATAAAAATGTCTCCAGACTTGCAATAAAGGTCCCAGGGATGGGGGAGAGGACACAGAACCACTCAGCTGAGAACCATGGTCCTGGAGGGAAAAATGATTTAAAGATTACAATTAGATATAAAAATAGAGGCTTTCATCATATTTTGAAAAGAATATATAAATCATTTTGCCTATCCACTTTAGAAATTAAGCACAAAACTTGGGAATTCCCTGACTCTCCAGTGGTTAGGACTGCACGCTTCCACTTCTGAGGGCATGGGTTCAATCCCTGGTCAGGGAACAAAGATCCTGCGTGCCAGTAATAATAATGCAAAATAAATAAATGAATTAAAAGGAAAAAAAGAACGATGCACAGAACTCTTCCATAAGCATGTCAGCAAGGACAATAGAAGTATACGCACATTCCCAGGTGGCTCAGACGGTAAAGCGTCTGCCCGCAATGCAGGAGACCTGGGTTCCATCCCTGGGTCAGGAAGATCCCCTGGAGAAGGAAATGGCAACCCACCCCAGTACTCTTGCCTGGAAAACCCCATGGATGGAGGAACCTGATGGGCCACACTCCTCAGGGTCGCAAAGAGTCCCACACAACTGAGCGACTTCACTTTCACTTTCTAAGGGAAAGATGTTCAAGTGTAAAAGAAGAGTGAGGAAAGAATGAAATCTGGAACGGTGAGGAAGAGGGTGGGTAAAAGCAGAAGTGACAGTTACACACACGGCAAGCAGCTATTAATATTAAGCCAGAAGGCACCAGTTGCTAGGTCTGAGCAGTTTGGGTGTACTGCGTGGGTGTCCATTTCTGTGGACCATGAGGCCAAGACCGTATTTCAGTCTATCAGCGGTGACTATTGATTAAGACAGCACCTCCAGGGCTGAGTACTTATGTTCCCAGAACTCAAATGCCCACAGGCACATGGCCCTCCTGGCCAGTGGCCTCTGCCGCGAGCTGGCTGGCAGGAGGGGGCTGGGTCCCCAGACTCCCTGCAGAGACTCTCCACTCTCCCCCCTCAGCTTTCCATGAGCTTCCATGCGATGATGGTTCTGCTTGGGCCCTGGAGGCAGGAGGGGCACCAGCCTGGGGCTGACCGCCCGGCTCGGACCTTGGGTGCCTTGGGAGCTGGAGAAGGGAGCGAGTGCTGTGAGGGTTTCCCAAAGAGGGGCGGCCTAGGCTTAGACTTTGAGAAGGTTTACCGTGATTACATGGGGGGAGTGGCGGGGGAATGTCAGGAATGAAGGGGAGCTGGTGCACTTACTTCACCAGGAACCACCCAGGGTCTCCTGGAAGGCTAGATGCCTAACATCCCTGGTGGCAAGGCAGGGATAGAGAGCAGGGTGGAGGGCAGGGGTCAGTGCTCTGACCCCTCTTAAAAAAAAAAAATCTCATCAGCACATTAAATGTTCTGAGAAGGCCAGAGGTGGAGAGATGGGTTGGTCTTGTTTTTTCCAAAAGACCAATATCCCACAACACTTGTGTGGTTGTGTTAGTGGCTCATTCGTGTCCGACTCTTTGCGACCCCATGGACTGTACCCCCCAGGCTCCTCTGTCCATGGGATTCTCCAGGCAAGGACACTGGAGTGGGTTGCCATGCCCTTCTCTAGGGGATCTTCCTGAACCAGGGATCGAAGCCAGGTCTTCTGCATTACAGGCTGATTCTTTACCATCGGAACACTTGTTAGCATCACTTCAGTTTGTTACTGAATTGGGATTCCGTGGAACAGAGTTTGGGAAGGTGGTTTAGGGGTTGTAAAGTCTGCATCTGTTTGACCAGCTCGGACTTAAATCTTGCCCTTCCCGGCTCTGATGCTTTCCTCACTCCCATTTAGAGTCACACAGACTCCTCTACGATTTTCCAGTTCCCACCAGTGCACACCACCGCCTGCTTCTCTGTCCTGTCTCCTCGGATCGTCCACAAGTACACAAGTTCTGTGAGAACAGAAATTTGTTTCTCTTGATCACCGAGTTCCCAGAGCCTGGGACAGTGCTGGCCGCCAGCGAGTGCCCCCGAGGATCTGTCCAGACACAACTCTCCCAGGCATCCCGTTGCTGCTCAGTCTTCAACATTGTCTTCTCTTTGCTTCTAGGATTAAATGCATTACATTGAACTGTGACCCCTCCGTCCAGCCTTCACCGTGACCTTGTGGCTTCAGACCTGCTTGACGGGCGAGGTGGCCCTCACCCAGCCCCTCTTCTCACTGAGTTACCCAATCACACGTTACCCATGTGATCTCTCTGTTGCATTTGGCGTTGACTTCCTCCTTCTTTCTTCCTGAAACATTTTCTCCTAGTTTCAAGACCCTTTCTCTTAATTTTCTCCAGCCTCCCAGACTCTCCAGTTCCTGAATTTTTCTCACCATTCCTTTAAATGTTGGTAAAAGTTGAACACTCAGGGTTCGATATGTAACTTCCTATGTTCCCAGCTGCTGCGTTGATTGAGCCCCGTGATTCGGGGAAGAGGTCAGCCTTATTTTTCTCTTTTGTGGTATCCATAAGGTCCATCAAGTCTCATTTGTCCTAAACTTCTGACATCTTCAAGACTTCTAGAACATCAAGATGTGCAGCAACATAGGAATCATGAAACCCGTGAGACTGAGATGCTTGGGTCACTGAGAAGAGTCTGGGAGCTTTAACGAGGTCAGAATGCTTCGGAAAAAAATAAGATCAAAGCGGACCTGGAGCATGTCCACATTCAAGACTGGCTTTAAAACGCCTCAGCCTGGGGAGCCCACTGGCCACCACAGCTGCCAGAGAGACTTAGGATAAAAATAGAACGTGTCGCACGAGCCCTGGGGAGTGTTAAGCTTCCCTGGGTAGAGATTCTATGCGTGTAACTTTAGATCTGAGATGAGGGACGGCTTTCCTAGAGTTCTTCCCCTTTTAGAGTGGTGTCCGGCACGACTCGATGCCTTAGACAGCCGCTGCAAGGTTTCTCCTTCTGTGACTTGACTCCTCGATGAGGTCTGCAAGTATGCCTTTACTGCATACGCCGTGGACGTGCTGAGGGACATTAGATGCCTTCTAGGAACCTATTTGGGGCTTTTAAAGATAGCTGGCTGCTGCATCAGCTGCTGATTCTCAGGATGAGGAAATCCCTCAGTGGCGTTAGTCGTTGGATGACTCTATTCGTTGCAGGACGCATGGCACAATGAGCATTCACTTAAAATATGTCTATAATCCTAAGACATACGTATAGCATCTAGAAAGATAGTACTGACGATGCTACTTGCAGGGCTGCAAAGGAGAGAGACATTTCAGATACAGTGGGGGAAGGAGATGGTGGGATGACATGAGAGAACAGCTTTGAAACCTTATACGTAGCTGTATGTAAAATAGATAACCAGTGGGAATTGAAAGCCAGTGCTCTGGGACAGCCTGGAGGGGTGGGGTGGGAAGGAAGGTGGGAGGGGGTGTTCAAGAGGGATGGGACATGTGTGTACCTAATGCTGATTCATGTTGATGTGCTGGGAGGGATTGGGGGCAGGAGGAAAAGGGGACGACAGAGGACGAGATGGCTGGATGGCATCACCAACGCGATGGACTTGAGTCTGAGTGAACTCCGGGAGATGGTGATGGACAGGGAGGCCTGGTGTGCTGTGATTCATGGGGTTGCAAAGAGTTGGACATGACTGAGCGACTGAACTGAACTGAACTGATGGCAAAAACCATCACAAAATTGTAAAGTAATTATTCTCTAATTAAAAAAAAAGATTAAAAATGTCTACAATCAGAGGCGGGCTATAGTCCATGGGATCTCATAGAGTCAGACATGACTGAGCAACTAACACACACATATTTTTCCCTTAACAAGCAATGTAACCTCGTATTCAGTTGAAAACATGTACGGGTTCTAGGTTAGTTTCTCTGTTGGTGTTGACATTTACAGAGGAGCCTGGCGGACTACAGTGCATGTGTTTGCAAGGAGCTGGATATGACTTAGGACTGATCAACAACAATAATCCAATTTGTTTTTCAGTCCAATTGTTATCCTACCATGCTTATCTCTGAATAATTGCGTTTCCCCCGTTATTTGGGAAGACTGCCATTGGAAAGGGTAAGCGAGAACCTCCTTCTGAAAATCGTAGCCTATTTCTTGTCTTGGGTTACCCTTCAATTTGCTTTTGAGTTCAATGAGACATTTGCTTCAAATTCTGAAAAATGTTTCTGAAGTGGTTAAATAAAATTGTGTTTTTTTTTTTTTTAAAGAGAACAGTATATGGAATTTTAGATAATAAGTTTGGACTTGGATAAAGTTGAGACCTCCAAGAGGGCCCTAAAGAACAGTACCCTTCTCAGTTATTTGTCTGAACAATTTGAGAAATTAAGCAAAGGCATGGAGGATGGAAGACAGACTATTTTCTTGATGGATGATAGAGCCCATCTTGGAAGTTATAACTGCATGTGAAGTTGCTTAAATAGACCGAACCCTCAAATTGGGCAGATTTGCCCAGAGAGGGCTGGTGCAGGGCAGCCTCCTAGGGTCCAGGAGGGAAGGGTAGAGTGCTCACCTGAGGAGGAGAGGCAGAGCCAAGCCAGGACTGTCCGTTTAACCTTCCCAAACTCGCTAATCCTGTAAACTACTCTTCCTCCTGGGGCAGGTGAGTAAAGGCATGCTGGGAGGGCAGGCGTCTCCCTAGAGAAAGATCTCTACTCGTTCACCAAACCGGAAGTACGGAGAGGTGCCCACAGCTGGAACGTTGATATATCAGACTATCTCTGGAAAGTATTTCGGGGTAACTACTTAGAAGATGGTGAGACTTTACACATTCTAAACTGCTTTAAAATACTCATGGAAAATGATGTAAAACACTGATTCCGGTGACCTTTCCGGAGGTCAGGAGGTCAGGGCACCACGCTCCCACCACAGGGACAGCGGGTTCCATCTCTGGTCAGGGAACTTAAGATCCTGCGTGCCACACAGTACAGCCAGAAAAGGAAAAAGATGTTTTCCAAAAGAAGGCAAGAAAGGAGAAAGTGTGGGCCGCCTAGAGTGCGCGAGATTGGCCAGTGACTATACATCCAGGAAGGGGAGCAATTCCTGTTGCCGTACACTGTACAGTTCTGTTCAGAAAGCGGGTGGGGAGGTGTGAAGTAAGAGTCGAAAGCACCATTTCTGCCTTCAAGATTGAAAGAAAAACAAACAATTTGTCAAAGGTCATCGCCTAGAAAAAGTAGAGTCATTAATCAGACTGTCTTGACTCCAGAGTTTCCATGGGCGGAGGCCACGGTGACCTCCCTGTCGTTTATGCCCACGCTAACTGTCTGTTCTGCAACTGCATCTTTACCAGCTGGACGGATGGCAATGCCATCTCTCAGCTCATAGAATCTATGTGTGACAGAATCTTTGTTACTGATGTTTTAAATGTCAATCCACAGAAGTCAAATGGCTACAATTTAGCCCTGACTGTGTTCTTAATTACTCAAGTCAATGTCTCCAGGACCATGACAGGTGGAGAAAAAAAAAAAAAAATACACATCTATTCTTGTCTGACTGTAGCTTCATCAACTATTAGAACTTCTGGAAGTGGAAAATCCCTTTGCTTTTATCTAAATGTTTGGTTCGTTTTCTTTCTGTTGCTTGGCATCCCTGTCTGCAAACGTCGTCACTATGCAGAGCCCATAATAAGAACTTAGTCAGTGGGTCACTATATTTGGAATCCGGTTGCTAGCCTTCTTAGTGTTACATTCTTAAAGGGTTCAGAAACCAGTGGAGTGATGCTGGAGAGATGTGAACACACAGGGGTGGCAGTGAATCTGTTCGGGGAAATCTGTTCTGGGGAACTGTTCTCGAGGTTTATTTGTCTAGAACAAAGAACAAACTGTGTTTTGTTTGTTATCCTTAAAGAACCCGCCTGCCAATGCAGGAGACATAAGAGATGCAGGTTTGAACCCTGGGTCAGGACGATTTCCTGGAGAAGGAAATGGCAACCCACTCCAGTATTACTGCCTGGGAAATCCCATGGATGGAGGAGCCCGGTGGGCTACGTCCATGGGGTTGCAGAGTCGGACATGACTGAAGCGACTTAGCACTTAGCATGCACGTAGTCTGTTGGCCAAGTGGACTTAATTATGACCCAAGGGCCAACCATTGGCTTTTCTAATGATTTCCTTCTGGTTGTCTTTCCTCTAGAGTGGGTATTTCGTTCCTCTTCCCTTCAGACCTACCGGGGCCTGGCACATTGCTCATCTTCCTTTACTGTCCCTGTGACTGGAGAGTGAGCTGGTGTTCAGAGGCTGAGGTGGAGGTGGGATCTTTCTACTCCTTTGATCACGATCTTATGACCTAAGAATCTGATAGCACTTCATTTTGTTTTCTTCTGAGTAAAATGCCTGTCGCTCCTGTATTGATCTGTCATAGATAATTGAAACTAGCTGAAATTCTGGCAAAGACAGAAGCAGAAAGCAAAATTTTGTGTGTTTTCTGTAACATTTTTTGGGGGGGAGGAAATATAAAAGGATCGACTCACCTTGTGTTTTCTTAAAACTAATAGACTTTATTTTCTTTTTTACCAGCAGTTTTTAGTTTCCAGGAGAATTCTGCAAAAGTACAGTTTCCATACATTGCCTGCCCCTTGATCCAACACACAGATACATACACACACTCACACACACAGTTTTCCTTAGCTTATTATCTTTCATTAATGTGATTTCTTTTTTGCAGCTGATGAACCTGTGTTGATACACTGAGATTCCTAAAGTCCATAATGTACCTTGGGGGTCTCTGTGTCATACTGCCTGTGGGTCTCAATAAAATCATGTTGCTGTTCATTTCCTAAGTCATATCTGACTCTTTGCGATACCATGGACTGCAGCACGTCAGGCTTCCCTGTCCTTTACTCTCTCCCGGAGTCACCCTCGAGAGGCTCTTCATGATAACATCACAGCAATATGATAGTGATACTGTGATCGCATGGTGGTGTCACGTATCCGCCTGACGGTGTCGGACGGGATAGTCACCTGCCCTGCACATCCTCTGTGTTCCACCTGCTCACCCTGCCTTTCCAACCTCCAGCACCTGGCACTTTCCAAACACACGGCCACAGACAAGGCGCAGCCCGTCGAAGAGCCACCTTGCTGAGGTCACCCTGTTTTTAAAAGTTCTGTATTTCATAGAATCGAAGACACTGTTAATTGTAAGGTGCCTCCTTATTTTATATACTTCTTAAGAAGAAGACATTAAACTAGGCACATCCTGGGTGCCCTTGATCTCAGGCATACTAAAATGAGAACAGTACGCATCTCAGAATTAATAAGATGTTACCCAGAGTGCAGGGCCTGCACAAATACAGTGCTTTATTAAAACTGAAATAAATATTTGAAAGAACTGCCCCATGACCCCAGTTTGGCTTCTCTGGGGTGTCAGTGGGGCTTTGTAGGGGGAGTGGGTGGGGGTGATGCAGAAGGGAAAGCAGCAGGAAACTGGGGGACAGTGTGAGTCTGGGCCCCTTCCCCAGACAGCCTGGGTCCTGGGGGTGCACAAACCAGAGAGAAATCTCCACTCTCTCGGGGGCCCTGGCCGGGTTACTAGGCCTTTCTGGGCCTCAGTCTCTGCATCTGTGTGGAGTAATGCTAACCCTGCCGGGTGACTCTGGGGCCAGCGAAACAGTGGTTTGTGTGTGACAGGCTCACCGCCTGCATCCAGTGCGTGCTCAGTAAGGAACTCTAGCCCTTCCTCCCTCCATCCCTGGCTTCTCCACCTTTACTTCCTCCTCCGTTTCATGCATGTCCTTCCACTGTCCCCCATGGTAAAGAATCAGCCTACGGTGCAGAAGACCCAGGTTCGATCCCTGGATGGGGAAGACAACCCCGGAGGAGAGCATGGGAACCTACTCCCATATTGTTGCCTGGAAAATTCCACGGACAGAGGAGCCTGGTGGGCTACAGTCCATAGGGTTGCAAAGAGTCGGACACGACTGAGCAGCTCACACACACACACACACACACACACACACACACACTGTCCCCCTAGCGGTCGGCCTGGGCTGGGTCACCTCACCTTCATTCACACTGCCTTGCAAGCCCTCTGGGTGCTGGAGATTTTGCATCAGCCTTGGACTCAGCCAGAATTAACGAGGGCTGGATGGGGATTACCTAGGGCAGTTCGCAGATGGCAGAGCCTCGTAGTTCTTAGCCTTGGTCTTCCCAGGGCTGCCAAGCAATTAGGGTTTAGTAGCTGGTTGTGGTGCCCACCCACTGGCTTCAGGACTTGATTAGATAAAGCTCAGACAAGCCCCAGGGAAAAGATTTGTCAGGGACCTTTGCGAATGAGATTGAGATATAATTGAAGTACAGGTTTATTGTTTGAAAATTGCAAAGATTCTCAGAACACGAGTTCTGCATATTCATGAGGCCAGCAGGGTGACAAAACCCACCATCCACTGTGGGGAATTCCAGGTGGCAGCCCCCGAGTGTGGTGGTCCTGCTCTCCCAGATCTGCGTGACCTTGGGGAAGCCATGTGTGTCCCATTTTGTCATCCGTGAAATGGGGAATAAATGTCCACCTCGTCTGTCTCAGCGGATGGCCATTCGGGGTGCTTGAGGCGATGCTGGTAGGAGCCGATGGGGCCGTGGGTGTCAGTCAACTCTGACCGTTCGTTTCCAGCTCCTTCCTAGAGCCACATCAGTGCTTGTTGCCATGGTTACTGCTAGCTTGATAAGGACTCCGACTGCCAGATTTAGCCAATAAAAATTCAGGACTCCCCGTTAAATTTGAATATCAGATAAACATCGAATAATTGTTATTATGAGTATCTCCCAGACATGGCACGGTGGATATGTTAGTACATCTTTCATCTGGTATTGCAGGAGACGTACGCATGCTAAAGAATCATTTGAAGCTTATCTGATATTCAAATTTCATTGGGCGCTTTGCATTCTGTCTGGTAACCTTAACAGGGACAGAATATTACCTTGCTGAAAGCACCAGAAGTTCTGTATGAAATAACTGATGTTAGGATCGGTCCAGAACTCTCTGGTGGTCTCGTTTATCACCAGTCAGAGAAGAGCAAACAATCTGTATGTTATTCTCAGGAATTAAAAGGGACTCTGACTGGGTTGTCCTGGTGGTCCCTTGGGGTCCGCATGGCAATGCAGGAGACACAGCTTCGATCCCTGGTTTGGGAAGATTCCACATGCCGAGGAAGAGCTGATGCAGCTGCCACGCTGCTGAGCCCAGGCACTCCAGAGCCCAGGCTCCGCAGCTGGAGAGTGGCCCCCCGGTCACAGCCAGAGAAAACCAGTGAAGACCCAGCACAGCCAGAACTAAGTGGATGAAGCCGATGATCGGTTTAAAGTAAGTTACTCTGACAGAGAAGCCATTTCTGCATTAGAAAAGACAGAGCCGAGAACCTGCGGCCTCCTAGGCTGAGAGGAGGAAACGATTTCTTGTGGAGAAAACATTTTTTTAAATAAATAATTGCAGTGCAGTTTCTGCCTCACATTTCTGGCCCTAAAATTTAGTTTGGGAATTGTGTACATTTCAGCATCTCAATTTTTTATAATCGTTTTCAACAATCACAGTATATGTATTTCTCTCAATAATGAATCTCATTTATGAATGTAAGGCTCACTATGTTTTGATGAGGGAAGATAAGAGAAAACATTAAATGGATGACAATTTAGAGTAGATATTTATTTTCAGTAGATTCTACACTTTAAGTGTTCCTAAAGAGATTAATAGCAGGAGGAGAAGGGGACGACAGAGGATAAGATGGCTGGATGGCATCACCGACTCGATGAACGTGAGTCTGAGTGAACTCCAGAAGATGGTGATGGACAGGGAGGCCTGGCGTGCTGCGATTCATGGGGTCGCAAAGAGTCGGACACGACTGAGCGACTGAACTGAACTGAATTGAAAGAGATTAGTAACTTCTTAATGTTGCTTAAATTTTAAAAAGTCTTTTTTATGGCTGGGTAATATTCCATTGCATGCAGGTATGACATCTTCTCTGTGTATCATTGTCCCATTCCTCTGTTGATGGACATTTAGCTGCTTCCATGTCCTGGCTATTGTAAATAGCACTGCAGTGAACTGGGGTTCATGTGTCTTTTTGAATTATGGTTTTCTCTAGATTTATGCCCAGGAGTGGGATTAAATGGGCCCAAGGACTCTGCCACCCTTAATGGATTTTTAACATGACCTGAATCCTTGTGAATTTTCTCTTAGCTACAAATCATGCCATCAGCAGCTGTGAAATGTGGAAATTCGTGGATATTTATCTGTGCAAGCCCTGTTCTGTGTGCTGTGGGCAGCAGGACAACAAGCTGGATGAGTCCCTCCCTGAGGGACTGTGTGGTCCATGTGGAAGGAGAACCAACCCAGACCCAACAGAACCGGACTCGTGAGAAAGAACATGAGATCCAAGGGAGGAAGGTGATCGCTCCTTCCCACTACAGCCTGGAGTTCCTTTTCAAACGCTTGTGTTCAGTTGCTCCGTCACATGTGACTCCCTGGACTGCAGCACGCCAGGCTTCCCTGTCCTTCACCATCTCCTGGAGTTTGCTCAAACTCATGTCCACTGAGGCGGTGATGCCATCCAACCATCTCATTCTCTGTCACCTCCTGCTCCTTTTGCTTTCAATCTTTCCCAGCATCAGGGTCTTTTCCAATGAGTCAGTTCTTCGCATCAGTTCTTGGCCAAAGTATTGGAGTTTCAGCTTCAGCATCAGCCCTTCCAGTGAATATTCAGGGTTGATTTCCTTAAAGATTGACTGGTTTGATCTCCTTGTAGTCAAGGGTCTTCAAGAGTCTTCTTCAACCCCACTGTATGAAAGCATCAGTTCTTCGGTGCTCAGCCTTTAGTCAAACATTAGTCTTTTTAAAAACTATTTATTTATTTGTGGCTGCATCAGGGGAGGGAGGTCTTAGCTGTGGCACAAGGGCTCTGGTTGAGGTGCTCCGGTTCAGGCTCACAGCGCATAGGCTTAGTTGCTCTGCGGCATGTGGGGTCTTAATTCCCTCCCAAGGGATCAAACCCACATCCCCTGCATTGAAAGGTAGATTCTTAATCACTGGGCCACCAGGGAAGTCCCAAGTGTTAGTCTTATTCAGTGTTCATAACAGTTTTATGAGTGGTATTTTATTATTCCTTTTTCACATCTAAACCTGAAGGCTAGAGAGATTCAGTAATATGCCCGTGTTGGTGGGGTGGGGGTGGGGGGTAGTAAATGACAGAGCAGGAATTCAGATCAGGGCTGCCTGTCTTCAGAGGAGCATCGACACAGTGTCCCTAAGGGGGATTTAGAAGAGAGACAGATTACTTCTCATAGAAGGTGGGAGTGGTCTCAAGTTCATGGACAAGATCTCGTTTGAGCTGAAGCTTGGAACTCAGAGAAGGTTTGGGGATTCTATCGAAGGGAAAGGCTTTTCTGGCCAAGAGAACAACTTGGACAAGAGGCCAAGGGTAGTACGGTGAGTTCTAGGTGATTCTAGGAACAGTGTGTAGTTCAACTTGGCCTTAGCTCAAGGGATGCAGAAGAAAGAGGGTGGACCAAGCAGTAGAGGCTGGTGAAGGAGTCTCACTTTGTGAATGGTGAGGACTCATTGAGGGTGGTAAGCTGGCATTGGGCACAGGCTAGATGAGATCGATGGGGGTTTTCCAGACAACAATACTGGAGTGGGTTGCCATACTCTGCTCCAGGGGATCTTCCTGACCCAAGGATCGAACCCTGGTCTCCTGCATTGCAGACAGATTCTTTATCGTCTGAGCCACCAGGGAAGCCAGGAGCAAATCTTGCACAGAAACAGGCATGGCCCCAGGGCTGGGAGGACGTGATGGAGATGTGGTGTGGTCCGGGGCTGGGAGGATGTGATGGAGATGCCGTGTGGTCCAGGCCTGGGAGGATGTGATGGAGATGTGGTATGGTCCGGGGCTGGGAGGACGCGATGGAGATGCAGCGTGGTCCAGGGCTGGGAGGACGCGATGGAGATGCTGTGTGGTCTGGGGCTGGGAGAACGCAATGGAGATGCCGTGTGGTCCAGGGCTGGGAGGATGCGATGGAGATGAGGTATGGCCCAGGGCTGGAAGGATGCGATGGAGATGTGGTGTGGTCTGAGGCTTGGAGAATGCGATGGAGATGCCGTTTTGTCTGGGGCTGGGAGGACGTGATGGAGATGCTGTGTAGTCCAGGGCTGAGAGGATGCGATAGAGATGAGGTGTGGTCCAGGGCTGAAAGGACGCGATGGAGATGAGATGTGGTCCAGGGCTGGGAGGAGGTGCTGTGTGGTCCAGGGCCAAGAGGACACGATGGAGATGCTGTGTGGTCCGGGGCTGGGAGGACGCGATGGAGATGCCGTGTGGTCCGGGTCTGGGAGGACGCGATGGAGATGCTGTGTGGTCTAGGGCTGGGAGGACGCGATGGAGATGCTGTGTGGTCTGGGGCTGGGAGGACGCGATGGAGATGCTGTGTGGTCCGGGGCTGGGAGGACGCGATGGAGATGCCGTGTGGTCCGGGGCTGGGAGGACGTGATGGAGATGCCGTGCAGTCCAGGGCTGGGAGGAGATGCTGTGCGGTCCAGGGCTGGGAGGACGCGATGGAGATGCCATGTGGTCCAGGGCTGGGAGGACGCGATGGAGATGCTGTGTGGTCCAGGGCTGGGAGGACGCGATGGAGATGCTGTGTGGTCCAGGGCTGGGAGGACGCGATGGAGATGCCGTGTGGTCCAGGTCTGGGAGGACACGATGGAGATGCTGTGTGGTCCGGGGCTGGGAGGACGTGATGGAGATGAGGTATGGTCCAGGGCTGGGAGGACATGATGGAGATGCTGTGTGGTCCAGGGCTGAGAGAACACGATGGAGACGCTGTGTGGTCCGGGGCTGGGAGGACGTGATGGAGATGCGGTGTGGTCCAGGGCTGGGAGGACGTGATGGAGATGCTGTGTGGTCTGGGGCTGAGAGGACATGATGGAGGTGCTTTGTGGTCCGGGGCTGGGAGGATGTGATGGAGATGCCGTGTGGTCCAGGGCTGGGAGGACGTGATGGAGATTCGGTGTGGTCCAGGGCTGGGAGGACGTGATGGAGATGCCCTGTGGTCCAGGAGAACTGGCTTCTGGTGTTGCCATCTCTATCAGAGACGTCCTGCAGGGCTTCCCAACCTTCCCCTCATTCTAAGGAGCTTTTTTAGACATTGTTTTTCTAATCATCCTATGAAATGTTAGTAGCACAGATACACTGTGTATCTGTTTATGGGCTTCGTGCCTCAGCATCGTTTAGTGACCTGGGCACTTAAGTGGGAAAAGCAGTGCCTGGGTGACTAGGGTGTGGACAGAAATGTTGCAGGTACAACTGGGCCCCCAGTTTGGTGTCATGGAAAGAAAGTACTGAAATCTGGTTATGGTGAAAATGTATATGCTGGGGGATTAACTAGAAATAGTTCAAAATAAGGGGCATCCGAAGTAGCTCTAGTGGTAAAGAACCTGCCTGCCAAAGTAGGAGATGGAAGAGATGTGGGTTCGATCCCTGGATTGGGAAGATCCCCTGGAGGAGGATTTAACAACTCACTCCAGTATTCTTCCCTGGAGAATTCCATGAACAGAGGAACCCGGTGGGTTACAGTCCATGGGGTTGCAAAATCAGACACGACTGAAGCGACTTGGCACACAGCACAGTTCAAACTAAAATATAAGTAAGTCTGCGACAGGCAGCGGTCTCACATCACACCCCAGAAACTTCTTCCGTTTTGCATTTTGGAAAATCCTGTGGCTGAGAGGTTTCATTTTTAACCTAAATTATTATCAGCCAGATTATTAAAAAAACATTATAAGTGCATAATTATATACACTTAGTTTATAGATTACATATAAATTATGTATGTGATTGTATAATTATTAAGATTGGATGAAGTTAATTGTAAAAATACCATTTTCCTCAATCTTGATGACATCTCCCTACATCCCTGACATGGGGGGTTCTGGCTGCTGGTATGTTTGAACAGTGAACTCTAATCAGCAGTCTGGATTTCAAGGTCTTTTCTGCAGGAATTTTGCCTCCCTGTCTGATTAGTGTTCTCGACACTGCTTCCAGAAAGGGCTGCAGAGAGGAGTGAAATGTCATTCATGGCAGGTGCAAATGGGCACACGGGGAGAGGTTTGGTGGGGAAGGAGGGAGTCCCCCACAACCACCTGGGCTTGCAGAAGGGGTCGGCTGTGGGTTTGGAGGATTGCTGGGGTTCCTGGGTGCGTGTGGATCCCTGGGATCCGGCACAGGCAGCCGGGTCTTACAGCTGCCCAGCATCTGGACTGGGACGACCAACGTCAGGGCTGAAGACAGGGAGGTCAGCTGCTGTTTATTTTTCCTGGCTGTTCCCTCTGTCTGTTCATCGTTTCTTTTGCCATCATCACTGTGGTATCCTTGGTAGTCATAGCTTTCAGGAGGAGAAAAACCCTGTTGCCAGGGCGGGCGAGTGTGAAATGCTGTCATCGCTTTGGCACATGTACCCTTCCCCGCAGCCTTGAGGTGGGCGTCTTCATCTCACAGAGAAGGGCTTCCCAAGGTCAGAGGTGTGAGCTTTCTCCTCTAAACTCTGATCTCTTCCCGCCCTAAACGCACTTTCTCTCCCCGTCACCTGATCATGGCTTTAGTGTCCTCACGGACTCTCGTAAGTCTCCCTGTCTGGGTTTGAGGCCCAGCACGCTGGCCTCCTGGCGCTGGGAGCTGGCCCAGCCGCTCGGCCTCAGTGTTTCCGTGTCCTCAGCTGTGAAATGGGAACAGGGACGTGTGCGCTGACTCAGGGGATGTTGGTTGTTACCATTTTCCTCCTTCTTTGCAAATATGAACCAGGTGCTTCTCCCCCCGCCGCACGCTCCTTTTTGTTCATCTACGTCCTCTTTCCTATTTGTGATCGAGCAACACAGCACAGATATGTCCCCCAGTCGATGTGTCCTTGCAGCCAGAGTCTGGCCCCCTACCCCGATCCACCTCTGAAATCTGAGGCGGCAGGTTGAGATTTTGCAGCGCTGGTCACTTCCTCTCCCTCCCACCCCGCCCTGGCCATTACCTCGAAGAGCTCAGAGCTGGCCCCACCTGGCTCCACGTGGAGTTTGCCAAGCAGGCGGCAATGACTGGCCAGGGCCGGGCGTGGCCCTGTGTCGCAGGATCCAGAGGTGCCCGAGCTCCCGGAAGACGCCTGCGTGGGCCTTCTCCAGCATCTCTGGCCACCCTGCCCTCGGGACGTGGCCGCCAAAAAAAAAAAAATTATAGTAATAAAGTGCAAAATTGAGCAAAGTGAACATTTTTAAATGGGACAGGAAGCTTCAAAATTGCTGTGTTATACGGAAGAAACCTCTGTTGCACATCTTGTCTGTACCAGTGTCTGACCCCTGCCCCTCTCCGGAGGCCCTGTGGGCTCAGTCCACACCTCTGGGGAGAATGGGGTGACCGAGGTGTCCCCTCCCTCCTACGAGGCCCAGGAATTAATACGCAGGCTGAGGTCTCAGTGGGCGGAAGGACCATGATGATATTAAGTGCTGGCTCCTTTCAGGGTCGGGGGAGGGAGGGGAGGCAGGAGGATGGAGAAGCCAGTTCCGGTGATGAGGCCCTGGGCCAGCCGGCCACCCTCTTGACCACGGATCTCACATCTTTGTGAGGCGGATTCTCCCTTCCTGTCTCCCCTGCATCCACTCCAGCTTCTGCTTTAAAACAAATACTGACATTTCCGTTTATAGCTTTCCTTTTACGTCTGGCTCAGTGGTAAAGAACCTGCCTGCCGTTGCAGGAGACACAAGTTCAATCCCTGGGTCGGGAAGATTCCCCCCGCTGCTCACTGCCCCAGAGGAAGAAGTGGCAACCCACTCCAGTGTTCTTGCCCGGGAAACCCCACGGACAGAGGAGCCTGGTCGGGTCCATGGGGTCGCAAAGAGTCAGACCTAGCGACTGAGCACGCATATACTCTTCAGTCCATAATTCTACTTGTTGGTGTACCTATGTTGGAGAAATCCTTACACAATTTTCTAAAAAGCATGCATTTTCAAGGACGTTTACTACAATATTTGTAACAATAAGAAACAGGGCTGGGGAGGGATGCTAATCGACGGTGGAATGGCTGAATAAATCATAACAGCTGGCTATCCTACGTGGAACTGCCATTCTGACTAGTTTTGACCTGAAAAATGGCAATTTCCTGAATTGAACGAAGGATGAGTTATCCCTGTGCCCCTGTTCTTCATCTTTCAAATGGGAACAATCCAACTCTTCGTGACCCCATGGACCATAGCCCTGCCAGGCTCCTCTGTCCATGGGATTCTCCAGGCCAGAACACTGGAGTGGGTGGCCATGCCCTCCTCCATGGGTTCTTCCTGACCCAGGGGTTGAACCTGCATCTCTTATATTGGCAGGCAGGTTCTTTACCACTAAACGTGAGAATTTAATGCAATTGCACATGGTCTTGGAACATGGCCCAGCCCACCTCCAGAGCCCAGTCCATAATTGCTGATACCTCTGTGTATCTATCTGTATTAACATGGAAATAACCCCAATTACACTGTTTGGAGAAAATAATTGCATGCGTGCGTTTACAAAGGTCAATAAAGTTTGAACCCATTCAAGGGGAAAAAACTGTGTGTGTGCGCGCACACCTGCGCATGTAACCCCCTAAGGACAGGCCTGGAAGGCCACCCCCAAGCTGTTCCTTGTGTTTAACCCTGAGGAAGGGAGCGGGACTGTGGTTGCTGGTGAGGAAGTGCCCAGTGTTCAACCAGAGAGGCGGAGCTGCTGGCAGACACCCGTGCCCAGAAGGGAGCGGTCCTTAGTCACGTGTGGGGGCTGACCGGCCCTGGAGGGCTGTGGTCTGTGCAGCTCACGCTGGAGCTGGAAGGCCCAGGGCTGGCCCTCGGGAAGGGGCGAGGGATGTGGACGGAGGGGACTCAGAGGTCAGGCTCGCCCTCCAAGGCCAGACTGAGACCACGGTGGGTTCTTACTTCACCTGGCGTGGGGCAGGGGCAGACGACATGGGCGGTGTGGGGGCAGAAGCCGAGCCCCCAGGAGGAGCAGACCCAGCCGGGCCAGGGAGTCAGGAGCCGAGGGGATGGAGAGGAAGGAGCCGTTGCAGTGCGGCTGCCGCTTCTCCCCAGGTGGTGAATCAGCAGTCAGCCACCACGCGCGTGACCTGCGGAGCCCGCCCGGACTCCTGAGACCGTCCTGAGTGGGCCTTTGAAGTGAGAGTGAAAGTCGCTCAGTCGTGTCCGACTTTTTGCGACCCCAGGGACTACACAGTCCATGGAATCCTCCAGGCCAGAGTACTGGAGTGGGTAGCCTTTCCCTTCTCCAGGGGATCTTCCCAACTCAGGGATCGAACCCAGGTCTCCCACATTGCAGGCAGATTCTTTACCAGCTGAGCTACAACTGGAAACAAACCAGAAAGGGGATTTGGATAGACATGCCTTAGGGCCCTCAAGGGGACTGGCACAGTTTCCTCTCAATTCTTCTGGATTAATTGAATTATTTTTCATTATGGCTATAAATACATTTCTTGTTAATTAAAAAAAAGAAAAAAAATGAAACCCCTTAGGAGGAAAAAGGAAGACTCTTTTATCTGGTGAGATTTCAGTGCTGAGTTGAGTAACTCCAGCAGGTCGAGGCGAGGGGGCAACCCGGCCTCCCCTGGTCCCCACCTGGCCCGGCTGTCACCGCCTCTCCCTGGGCCTCTGCAGCGGGCCCTCACGGGCCCCTCTGCTTCTCCTCTGCTCCCACTCGAGCCCGAGTGCTCTTTTCAGAAAGCAGATTCGGTGCTGCCGCGACCTCCATAAGGAAATGCTCCGGGTCGCCTCGGGGCCTCTGTGGTGCAACCGTAAATCGCGACCGCCCACCCTGGTGCGGAAGCCGACGTGACTCTGTCCCCCTCTGCACTCCTTCCCGCTTCCCCTCGGCGGTCACGGGGCCATGCCTGCTGTCCGGGGGCCGTGTGTGTGACAGTCACGGGAGCTGGCTGCTCACCGTCCCCTGTGTGTGCAGAATCACGCTGGGCGCCTTGAGCACAGAATCTGCTGCCATAGCCACCGCACCTCCAGCAGCTTTTCCCGTCTGGATTCACAGAGATGCTGAGGCTTCCGGGACGTTGCGAAACGGACTGGGAAGTCTTACAGCTGTTGAGTGGCGCCCCTGGCACGGGAGCCTGGCCCCCAGATCCACGCACAGCATCCGTCCCAGGTAGCGCCTCTGCCTTCCCGATCTCGCCACCTTTTGGTGTGAGGCTGTCTGCTGTCCGAGCCGCAGGCTTTGAGGGTGGGACCCCGGGAGCCACGGAGGCATGCGGCCACACATCCAGTCTCCCGGCACATCCTGCCTACACATGTCTGGCCACCAGACGGTGTTTGCTGGAAGCACGCATGCGACGACTCCGTGCTGGGTCCTGGGGCGAGACGCTGAGGTTAGGGTCTGTGCCTCGCAGGGCCTGTGGCCTGTAAGGGGGNGGCCACACATCCAGTCTCCCGGCACATCCTGCCTACACATGTCTGGCCACCAGACGGTGTTTGCTGGAAGCACGCATGCGACGACTCCGTGCTGGGTCCCGGGGCGAGACGCTGAGGTTAGGGTCTGTGCCTCGCAGGGCCTGTGGCCTGTAAGGGGGGCAGGGGGTCATTGCACCATGTCGCAGGCTGCGATGAGTGCCCTGAAAGGGGCTGGGGCAAGTGGAAGCAGGCCCGGCCTGCCCCGGATTGGGAGCAGCAGGGCCCAGAGAGGCCTTCAGGAGGTGACGGCCAGATGCGTCCCAGGAGCCGTCCCGCTTGACCTGGCTGCATCCTGGATGCGGCTCTGCCTTGGGCTTGTCCAGGCCCCGTGACAGGTACCGGGAAGGGTTGGACCTGCCCCTCTCCCTCCCCTGGTGGCTCCCCCGGGCTTGTTGCCCCCCAGAAGACAGCTGCCTGGGGGCTTGGTGTTTTCTCAGCTCTAGGAACAGGCAGACTCTATGGTGTCCACTAGGGGTGTGTTCTGGTTTGTTCCAGACAGGGGCGGGCAGCGAAGCCTGGGTCTGCTGGGGGCTCGGCCCGTGCTCTGCACAGAGCGCCTGTTGTATGTGATGCCCGTCGCTTCTCGCAAAAGCCCCTGAGGCCACCCCTTCCAAGATTAGGAGGCTGGGGTGCTTCGGGGTTCACCTGTCCAAAGCCCCAGAGGGCTCGGGCTTAGAAACTAAACTGTAGTGCCTTCCAGAGAGTTCTGGCTCCAGGACCTCATCGCTGGTCTCCAGCCTCAAGGAGAGAGAGACTTCCAAGGGCAGCAAGTCCAGCCTTTCATGCGTGAGGCTTGGCTGGGCTTTGTCTCTGTGTGTGTGTGTGTGGGGGGGGAGTTTGTGCATGCAGGGGTGCATGTGTGGGCGTGCATGTGTGCGTGTGTTGGGGCAGGTGATGAGTGAGTGAGAGCCTGATGTGTACCTCTCTAAGTGGTGATAAAAAGGGGCATGTCCTTCACAGGGCTTCCCCCGTGGCTCAGCAGGTGCAAGAATCCAGCTGCAGTACAGCAGATATGAGATGCGGGCTCAGTCCCTGTATTGGGAAGATCCCCTGGAGGAGGAAATCGCAATCCATTCTGGTATTCCTGATGAAAAAGCCCATGGAGAGTAGAGTCTGTTCATGGGGTTCTCCAGGCAAGAATACTGAAGTGGTTTGCCGTTCCCTTCTCCAAGGAGATCGAACCAGTCCATCTTAAAGGAGATCAGTCCATCTTAAAGGAGATCAGTCCATCTTAAAGGAGATCAGTCCTGTTCATTGGAAGGATTGATGCTGAAGCTTATGCTCTAATACTTTGGCCACCTGATGCAAAGAACTGACTCATCTGAAAAGACCTTGATGCTGGGAGAGATTGCAGGCAGGAGGAGAAGGAGACGACAGAGGATGAGATGGCTGGATGGCATCACCGACTCGACGGACATGAGTTTGAGCAAACTCTGGGAGTTGGTGATGGAGAGGGAGGCCTGGCGTGCTGCAGTTCAAAAGTCAGACACTGAGCAACTGAACTGAACTGAACTGAGGAGCTTGGCAGGCTACAGTCCATGGAATCACAAAGAATGTGACATGACTTGGAGACTAAGTGTGCACACAGGACCCTTTATTATAACAGTGTTCGTATCACTATGAACATTTTGGCAGTCAGCTGAGCGACTAAGTCCATCCTTCCCAGAGGGCTCCCTCCCCCACCCACCTCCCCCGCTGCTGAACACACTATACCGTAACATTCCAGGGCAAAGCTGCTCTATAACTGTAGTTTGAATTGCCAAGGTTCCGCTGTTCTTCTCGACAATTTCTACCATAAAGGCTTGTCCTCAGGGCACCAGGTTGGGAGGTGGTCGCCTGATTTAGAGGCATCACTGAAGAGAAAAATGGCAAGTTGGTCGTTATTGCCCAAAAAAGGACTTTTCCATTTATAAATGTTTTCATAGTTTCATGGAGGCCCACGAGGGAATGACCCTAATTCATCCTAGCCCTTCAGGTGCTGGTATTTCCCTGCAGGGCTTCATCATTCATGGTGCACTCCAGCTTTGTTCATGGGAGAGAAAAATTGGGTATTTAGTGTTCTTTGATGGAGTTTATAAGTGTCCCAATTAGTCATTTCTCAGGACGTTAATAATTCTGTATCTCGCCTCCTGCTGCTTTTCAGAGCTCTGTAAACACCAGGGCAGAGATTCAGCCTTTCAGATTTACTTTTCCCCAAGGTACTTAATCAAGGAATGCAAGTCATTTGCCTTCTCAAAGCTTCCTCTCCTCCCCTGGAGACTTGTGGAGTTTTCTCTTTTTTTTTTTCCCTTCTCTTTCTAAACCCTTTCAAGGATTGGGATCTTGGCTGAAATGATCTTGCACTTGACCCCTCGAAATTGCTTTCCCTTCCAGCTAGGAAGGCAGAGCCTTGCTGTGCCAGCCTGTCCCAGGGGCCCAGAGCCCTGGTCGCAGAGGTGCATGAAATAAAGGCCTGTCTGTCTCTCTGTTCCAGAGCTGGTGATGCTGCTGGAGTGGTGGTCGGGTACGGAGTGCGTCATCTACACGGACCCCCGAGCCTACCCCAAGTACGGGAAGGAAAACGCCATTGTCGTACTGAACCACAAGTTTGAGATCGACTTCCTCTGCGGCTGGAGCCTGGCTGAGCGCTTTGGGGTCTTAGGGGTAAGTCAGACCCGCACACCTCTTTGGTCCAACACCATAACTTGCCCTTTTGCTCTCGGTCGTTCAGCGCTTGCAGCAGCATTAATCGGCTTGTTGAAATGTTCTTAACTGACTGCTTTTCCTTCTTGCTCAGAATCAAGATGAACATCTGCTGTGAGCAAGGATCATATTTATTCATCAGTGACGGTGTGCTGGGCATTTTACCAACAATTAATTTATTTAATCCTTGCGGAAACATTTGGGAGTCAGGAACCTGCCCTTATGTAAAATCTACACTTCAATACCCTGCTCCAGATCACACAACCGTTAAGTCCATTTGAATTTGACCTCGTCCACCTTCGTATTCTTTTTTTTCCCCCTCTTTTATTTATTTCAATTTATTTATTTTTAATTGGGGGATAATTACAATATTATGTTGGTTTCTGCCGCACATCAACATGAATCAGCCACAGGTATACACACATCTTCTCCCTCTTGAACCTCGCTCCCCAGCCTAGGATACAGAGTGAAGTAAGTCAGAAAGAGAAAACGAATATGGTATATTAACGCATATATATGGAGTCTAGAAAGATGGTACGGATGAACCTATTTGCAGGACAGGAATAGAGACGCAGGGAACAGACTGTGGGCACAGTGGGGGAAGGAGAGGGGGGACGAATCGAGAGAGCAGCATTGAAGCATAGACATACCGTACCTGAAATCGCCAGTGGGAAGTTGCGGGAGACCGCGGGGAGCCCTGAGCCCTGTGGCAGCTTCGTTTTCGTAATCTCTGTGCTCTGCTGGCTCCCTGAGTCACAGGCAGCATTCGCCTCCAAAATGTCCACCTTCATGGGCCTGAGGAAGCTGAATGCCAGGGCCAGGGCGTGTGGCCTTCAGCATTCTGAATGAATACGGAAGCCTGCTTTCCCCCAACTCGCTTGACCTCTTGCCTGCCTTGGGAATGGGCCTCTCCATTGACTCCTATCATGGTGAATGCAGAGAGGAGTGATGGTTGAGCTCCGAGCAGGTACCAGGCCCTCGGGCTCAGGTGTCCCTACAGGAAGGGCGGCGGGTACTGCCCAGGGCTGGGAGAGGCTCACAGCAGAACTTAGGGGTCCCGTGTGGCACCCGGAACAGCCCCCACAGACTCAGGGGGCTGTGCGTGGCGCGCTTGTTTTTGGTGGCCTGTGTAGACAGAACCGCAGTGCAGAAAGGTAGGAATCTGAAGACCATGCAGAGTGGAGCAGACCAAGAATCGGATCCCCCAGGGACAGCCTCGGTGTGTCCAGCCCCCGGCGGCCTGGGGGTCCAGAGTCACTTTGGAACCTTGGGTCTTGTTGGTCTCTGCCTGTTGGGAAGACCCTTGGCTAACAGGGACTCAGTAACCTTATTTATTTTTAAAATAAAATATTTTTTATATTTATTTTATTTTTTAGGGACATATTCATTTTCTTAAAAAAAAAAAAAACAAAACATTGGGCAAAAGGAGAGAGAAGGAAATATACTTGGAAACAGGTTCCAATAATTTCTTTGGGACAAATAATGGTTGTCATGCTGTTAAACTAAAGCCGTTAGCAGTTTTTCAAGAGATGGAAGCAGTGTTGAGTCTCTGCTGCTACCTGAAGACTTCTAGAAAACCGGATTGCCTGGGGGTGAGTGTGCTGAAGGGATTCCTAGGGCTGGACAGGCCTGCTTCCCAGCGGTTTTCTCCTGTTTTCCTCTGTTCTGAGATGATGTCTGTGCAGACCTGTGTGTGTGCATTTTGTTTTCAGGAACAAAACCAGAGATTCGAGTATCCACCTTTTTCTGCTGTGGAGGCCTCGGGCATAGCTCTTAGCGCCAGTTCTGTGGCTTTATTCTCTCTGAGAGGAGAGGAAAGCCACCCTAATCCGAGCCCCATCATGGACACAGACCCTCCTCCCTTACAGGAGAGGGTCCAGGGTGTCTTCGCATCCTGACTGGAACTGGTGGTGCAAGCCTTCAAGCTAGGCTTCCCAGGACACCGGTTCTTCAAGCGAAGTTTGGGGGCAGCTGCTGATTTTCTGGGCTCCGCAGGCGGCCTTGGTGTGTTCATGCTTGGGATGTGAGGTGTAATTTGAGGCAACAGCAAGCTGCTGGATTTAGAAGCGCTTTCCCGTACCTGTGGTCCCCTGGTGGCTTTATGACCTTGGGCTTCTCCTATGTGTCTTTCGCTGGATTTGTGCTGTTTCCAATCCACATGATATCATTACTGTTTATCATTTACTTTTTATACATAGGCGGCGAGGGCCTCAGTTTGGGTAAAGACTTTGCCCCAGGATGGGAATTAGCAACTCTTGATTTCTCAGCTGCTTCTCTTTCCTCTTGGACGGTATTGAGAGGAAAAGCTGGTGGGTGGTGAGGGGTGGCTGGTGGTGGTGGGCGGTCCCCTCTGTGTCAGTAAACGACCCGGGCAACCTGGGGAGGGAACGTTTCTAGTCTTGTCTCTTCCCCCACCTCCAACTCCTGGTCAATTCAGGGCTCCTTCTGAGGAGAGAAAACCCTCAGTACCTTCACGGGGCCGGGGATGGGGCAGGACTAAGGAAACAGGAGCACAGAGATGCTTAGGGAAACAGAATCAGCAGCCACGGGGAGGGGCACCACACAGAGAAGAGGGTGGGCCCCACGGGGTGTTTGGAGGGGAAGTTGCCCATGGAGAGCAGAGCCGGGACTACAGGGGGCCCAGGACTGAGAAGCGGAGGCTTTCGTGGAGTGGTTACTATCAGCGCCCTTGAGCATTTTTCTAGCAGAGACTCTGAAATCCTGATCAGCACAGCTCAGGATCCTAGGGTGCAGATGCTACAGAAAGTTTCCCCAGCAGAGTGACCGTCCAGCCCACGACACAGGGAACACTCATCTGCAGCCCCGACCTCCTGAACGAATACTGCCGCGATCAGATTGCGTTTCTCTCTTAGAAACCAAACACCTAGCATTGCGTGCAAGGGCACGAGCCTTGCCCCTTGGTCTGGAGACTGTTCAGGAGTGTTAGGAGTCCCACCCAGAGTGGGGTAGGCAGGTCTCAGGACCTTAGCTGGGACGATGCAGTTTCCGTCCTCACGGGAGCCCAGGTAACCCTGCTCTGGGGGCCGGCAGGTTGTCTGGATTCTTGCTGAGATGTTCTCTGGGGCCCTGGAGTTGGCAGCAGAAGTGGAGGGTTGAGGGGAGGCAGCAAGTGACCACGTCTCCCGGCCACCCAGCAATGGGGAAACAGCGGGTGCTGTGGCCACCACGGCCGTCTGTACAAATGCTGAAGCCACATGCTGGCAGAGGCGCTGCGAGGGGATGAGACAGGATGCCTGTGACCCTGTGGGACCTGGGCAGCTTGTGTGGAAGTCGACAGACTGTTCTCCCCTGGGGGCGAGGGCGGGGATGGGGGACATTCTCTCTCCCCAACAGGGAGCATTACCATCCATTTGTGTCTCCCAGAGCAGCTGAGGTCTGCCTGGAGGGCGCGAGGCTGGAGGAGGAGCTGCCTGGCTCCTTTCCAAAGAGGCCCGTTCACTCCTCCCCTTGACGGGAACCAGGCAGCATCTCGTCATATGGATCGTGCAGCAGTGCTTCTGTCTTAATTGACCTTCAGAAACACTCACCTGATTCATCCCCTTTTTTTTTTTAAGTATCACATGATATTGAGATCCTTCTGGAGTCCAAGAAGTTTGCATTTTAGAAGAGAAGGGACAGAATAAGGAAGGTTCCTGATGAGGCATTTTTCATCTTCACACGTAACAGCCCAAGAGGAAGTGGGCTGAGATTGAAGCGAGTGAAATTCGAAAAAATTCTTGCATGCAGCCTCAGTCGCTTCAGTTGTGTCTGACTCTTTGCGACCCTTTGGGCTGTAGCCCACCAGGCTTCTCTGTCCATGGGATTCTTCAGGCAAGAATACTGGAGTGGGTTGCCATTTCCTCCTCCAGGGGATCTTCCCAACCCAGGGATCAAACCCAGGTCTCTTGCATCTTCTGCATTGGCAGGCAGGTTCTTCACCAATAGTGCCACCTGAGGAGTCCTGAAATTCTTGAGAGGAGGGTTGGTAAATGTGAAATTGGATTTGGGGAGAAAGCATTGGGATTCTTTTAAAAAAAGAGAAAAAAGGGGAGGCTTTCCAGTCTTTTATGACCTTTTCCCCCATTTGGTCATTTTGGGGTCTTGTCCCTGAGACTCTGGTTCCCTTAGAGCTGGAGGGCTGGCATGGGCCCTGGTCATGGTCTTTAAAGGATTCACTGACTTGTTCCTCCCTGAGTGAGTGTGGTGTGTGGACAGGCCAGGGTGTGCGACGCAAGAGTCATGACTTATGAAGCTTCGGGTCTGTTTGCTTATCTTTCTGTTGCAGTAAAAATACGCACTGGCTCCTTCACAGTGAGTGGCCCTGAAGGTTGCCTAAGATGGTGTTTGTCGAGTCTTTGAGCAGCTCCAGGGCCTGGGAAGCTCTCCATAAAGGCAGCTGTTCGTGTCCATTTTTATCTGCTGGGGTCACTGTGGCTTGGCGGTTACCCCAGAGGCCAACTGGGATGTTGTGTTAGGGTCTTTAAAGAAGCCCTGCGTGTTAGTCATCTACAGGTGACAAGCCCCGAATGTAGTAGCTCAAAACAAACTCAAAGTGTCATGGTTTGAGTGGCCCCAGATCCTGGCTCAGCTCCGTGGGGGTTGTGGCGGGGTCCCTCCGGGGCTGGGTGGTGGTTGCATCTGAAGGCTTGCTGTGCAGGGATCCGCATCCAAGTTCGCCCCGTTTGTGGCCAGGGTGACCCTCCCACCTGGGTCTCTGCTCAGGCACCCCTGATCCCCATGGGAGCAATGCAAGCTGGGTGGGAGAAAACACCCGAGTGAGGAAAACCACAGCCTTCTTGTAACGCAAACTTCTGCCCAATAGGGGAGCCCACGAGCCCCGCTACCTCCAGGAAGCAGGCGGGGCTGCGAGGAGGTACCCAGAAGTACCCAGAGACAAGGATCAGAGGGGCCATCGTGGAGGCCGCCTGCCACCCCTTTCAGCCTCCAGCCTCACATTTCCATCTGTCGATATCGTTCTGTCGCTAAGTCTTATCTGCCTCTTTTGTGACCCCATGGACTGCAACCCACCAGGCTCCTCTAACATGATCTATTACAGCTCCACCTGAAAATAGATTGAATTCCTGTCACGTGTCTACGTGCAGGAGGAGCAGAAGGAGGAGAAGGGAACTCTGATTCCTAAGCAGCGGGCCCTCTCAAAGCTCCCCAGCACCTTCTGTCGATATCGTTCTGTCGCTAAGTCTTATCTGCCTCTTTTGTGACCCCATGGACTGCAACCCACCAGGCTCCTCTAACATGATCTATTACAGCTCCACCTGAAAATAGATTGAATTCCTGTCACGTGTCTACGTGCAGGAGGAGCAGAAGGAGGAGAAGGGAACTCTGATTCCTAAGCAGCGGGCCCTCTCAAAGCTCCCCAGCACCTTCCAGATGCGAGGATGCAGATGACAATGAGGGCAACTGATGCGTCTTCCAAACGTTTACCCAACAAGCGGATCACGTAGGCTTTCTGCGGAAGTCACTGTGCTGGGTAGGATGGCGGGTCAAGGATGCGTGGAAAGCTCTCAGTGACTTCAGAGCATACAGAGAGGCAATGAGGTGTCATATAAGACCACGTGACGCAGGCATTGAACCGTAATGAGGGGGATCGTGTCCACATGGGGCACCCTGTGCGTGTGCGATATTTGACCACTCAGCCATCTAGTGGCTTCAGGGGGTCATTCTGAGTGTCACCCCTTTGTTTGCTTGGAAACAGAGGTCCCGGGGAGGGGCTGGGTCACGGTGGTAAAGGTGGAATATGAGGGGCGAGTTCGGGGGCAGCTCTGTTTACCAACCCGTGGGGAAGGACTTCAGTGTTTTAACAACTGGAAAATAACATTTCGGCAGTACCGGCACACGGACTGCTGTGCCCAGGGATGGAAATACGTCCCAGAAGGTGATGACACCGGACCCAGGCCTTGAAGGAGGCAGCTGGTTTTAGGAGGCGATGAGAGATGGAGGTAAAGGGAGAAACAAGAGGCAGGGGATGGAGGTAGCTAGAGGGAGAGCCTGGGGAGGGTGTGGCCAGCTGCAGGGGTCCCAGGCTGTGCTGACCGACTCTTCCCGCTGTGGCCGAGGGTCCAGATCAGCATTCCTGCTGCCTGCTCAAGGTCACTGCGGGGTGATTTTGAACCTATTCAGTTCAGTTCAGTTGCTCAGTTGTGTCCGACTCTGTGCAACCCCATGAACCACAGCACACCTGGATTCCCTGTCCATCACCAATTCCTGGAGTTTACTCAAACTCATGTCCATCGAATCAGTGATGCCATCCAGCCATCTCATCCTCTGCCGTGCCCTTCTCCTCCTGCCCTCAATTGTTCCCAGCATCAGGGTCTTTTCAAATGAGTCAGCTCTTTGCATCAGGTAGCCTAAGTTTTGGAGTATCAGCTTCAGCATCAGTCCTTCCAATGAACACCCAGGACTGATGTCCTTTAGGATGGATTGGTTGGATCTCCTTGCAATCCAAGGGACTCTCAAGAGTCTTCTCCAACACCACAGTTCAACAGCATCAATTCTTCGGCGCTCAGCTTTCATTATAGTCCACCTCTCATAACCTATTAACCCAAGTCAGAAAAGAGATACCATAAAATCCAGGAAAATCAAGAACTCAACCCAGACTGTCAGTATTCTGGTTTAATTCTCCAGGATGCTTCTGATCACTGACAGGAAATGTGGTTCTTCCTGAACCAGATCACATGCATCGGAAAACCCACATTTCTTGGGGTTTGATTCCAAAAGGACCACTTTTCTAACCATGGATTTCTGAAAGAAGAATGTCGATGCCAATTTGTTCAGAAAGGCTACACGAACGTTACTTCCTATAAACCTCCCATCAACGATCACATTCCCCCAAACTGTAGGTTTCCTGGGTTTTATTTTTCAAACGGGTAAAACTAAGCAAGAAAGGAGATGCCCTAAGAGATGAATGTGGGCCCAGGTGTCCAAAACAGACACTTCTGTTTCCGTCTGCTTGCTCCAGTTCTCTGATAAGGGTGGCAGGGCAGAGACATGTGTATGCAAAACCTGCCCATGTCACTGGCACCCTGGCCCCTACATTTACCGGCTCCAGGACCTTGGGGAGGTTATCTGACTTTTCTGAACCTCGGTGAACCCTTCCCATTTCATGCTATTTAAGAGTTTCATGAATATATGTAACATATATATATATATTTTTTAAATGGCTTCCCAGGTGGCTCAGTGGTTAAGAATTTGCCTGCCAGTGCAGGAGACGCAGAGAATCGGGTTCGATCCCTGGGTTGGGAAGATCCCCTGGAGGAGGAAATGGCAACCTGCTCCAGTATTCTTGCCTGGAGAGTCCCATGGACAGAGGAGCCTGGCGGGTTACAGTCCGCAGGGTTGCAATGACTCATACTGAGCACACGCACTACTACACTCCCGTGTGCCAAATCCCTCATCAAGCACGTAGCACAAAGTAGGCACTGCCGGGGTCCAGCCCCGGTGGATCCAGGGAATTCGAAGCGGGGAC